>LR752174.1:58665-102846 GCA_902729485.2 Mus minutoides | reverse complement strand
TCTCCAAAGTGGTATCCAATAAATGTGAAAACAGCAAAGCTTTTCACAACTACTGCCGTCTCTGCCGTAACCCAACTCCTCTGTTTGAGCCTTTCTGGCAATGGTGCCATGGAGTTTGAGGAAGCAGCTCACATGCTTGCTGGGCCTTGTGTTAATTCCACCTCCTAGAGTCTGTGTTCATTTCCTCCTGGGTTTGTCCCAGCAGTTACATGATCCATGTTGCAGAATTACAGGAACAACTTAGCTGAGCCTATGACTTTGCAGGGTGTAGCCTACTGTGGAGTTACTATCAGACTGACATGTCTTCACTCCAAGTCTCAATTCTAATACAGGCTCTTGAGCCATGCTGTACCAAGACAGATTGCTTCTGAGACAGCCTGGTAAAGCTGGCCCCTCCAGGAGACAGGCACAAGAAAATTGGTGGCTCTACATGAAACTGCTTATCACTTTGTAGGGGTTTAAGAATCTGGAAATTGACTGGAGAGGTGGCTTAACAGTTAAGAGCACTGACTGCTCTTCCAAAGATCCTGAGTTCAGATCCTAGCAACCACATGGTGGCAGACAACCATCTGTACAGCTACAGTGTACTCATATATATATAAATATATAATAAATAAATCTTAAAAAAAAAAAAAAAAGAATCTAGAAACCATTAGGAGGTTAAACCATTAGGATCAGGTCCCTTAGAGCCATCAGGTTGTGTGAATTAGCACTCCAAATTGGCCAGCCATGGGCAACACTCTTAGACATAGAAGCTGCCAGCTTTGTGGTTTTAGACTATTTAAATATTTGTCCCAGTTTTCCAATATGAAAAAGAAAAATGTTATAATAGCTATTTTATATATTTGCTTATGAAGTTGGGGTAAGATGGTCACACACAGTAGGCAAGTTCCTATTTTAGCCTCCTCTAGCCATAGCTCAAGTGAGGCTTGCCTGTTGAGGGCACCATTTCTGTCTAGTGAATGGGGTGGAACCACAGATTCCTCTCCTTGCTTAAAGCCATCCTCCTTCCTTGTACAGCTTAGACCTGGGAACTGATACTCAGACGGTCCCTATTGGAACCTTAGTCCAATCTGGGACAAATGTAAAGGTCCATGCTTGCTTGCTGTTTCTATATGGTGTTGACTTAGGTTGGAGAACTATATCACATGTTTGTATGTCTGTCTGACTGTTTCTCTCTCTCTCTGTCCACGTGTGTGTGTGTGTGTGTGTGTGTGTGTGTGTGTGTGTGTGTGCCTAATCTTGCTTATTCCTCTTGTGTTCCTACAGTTTGGGGTACACAATTTCTCAGTGTCCCATACACTGATGTGTAGCCTGCAGTTAACATTCAGGGAGACGTTCTGGGAATATCAGCTGTCAAGAGGAGTCACCCTATTCTTTTGTAATACCCTATAGCCTGACCTCTGCTCATTGGAGGCTCCTCTTGTCTTATCTATCCTTTGTGTACTCTAGGATATTTTGAAGGCCAGTGGCAGCAGTCCCTCCAGGAAGTATCGAACCTCTAGGTTATTGTGAGAGGACCTGCGGTCCAGTTGTTTTTCTGTAAGGAGCATTCTTATAGCTTGGGTAAAGTGTGACTTTAGCTGTGCAGTCAGAACTAGATACTTTCCCTCATGGAGACCAGTCTGGATAAATAGAGGTTGGAAGAAGCAAGACAGAAAGTTTGGAAAATCCCTCTTAGGCTTTGGAAAGAAACTTGTAGGACTGTGGATTCCTCTGCTGGCAATAGAGTTTCGTATAGATAGGGATTTCAAATGATTTCACATGATCTAGACTCACCTGGGCAGAGAGTCTCAGGGAGAGACTGGTTGTCTCCATCAGGTTGGCCTCTGAGCCTGTGGAGGAGTAACTTGATTAAGTTAAATGAGGTAGGAATACCTGCCCACTGTTGATGGCAACATTTCTGAACTGCGAGCAGCAAGAACGTGAACTGTGCTCTAGTGTGATACATTAATTCATTGTTTTCTCCTCTTGCCTGAAGAGGTAGTGTGACCAGCTACTCAAGTTCTTACCACCTTGATTCCCCACCGATGGTGGGCTCTAACTTTGAACTGTGAACCAAATAAATCCATTGTCCTTTAGGACACCTTTATCAGGCTACCTTACCACAGCAAAGAGAATGGAAATTGAGGCAGTTTTGTATCAGTTAGGTTTTTTTTTTTTTCTTTATTTCAATCAAAACAATCACGATTCAAATAACTTTGTAATTTGTCATGAATAAAAGTTAACAAGCAACAAATACTGGGAACTGCTATGATGCATTAATGAGATGGAACCTGGATTCAAAGGATGTGGGCATAGGCACTGGCCCTACCAACTCTTAACAGGAATACTCGGCTGCTTAGATAAACAATCTTAATTCCCATTGCTGGCTGGGTAAAGGAAAGGCTGGAAGATGAACCAGTGTGTTTGCTTCTCCTTATTGCCTCTTATAGACCAGAAATAACTATGGGGTCAGTAATGAAGTGGGGAAATCATAAACTGTTAAGAACCTATGATTCCTCTTTGCAAGCTTGAGTGTCTCTTTTCAATCTGGAGACCAGCCTGAAGGTAGACCACCTCAACTATCAGATATTGGATTCCAGTGTCCAATAACATCCAACAAGGCAGATGGACCTACAGAATAACTTCTGATTCTGCTCTGTGTCATTTCAAAGCCAGACTAAATAATTAAGGTCATTATCCAGGGGACAAAGGAAAGATGCTCTCTATCCCTTTTGAATATTAATTCTCAAAGAATGTATTTTTCTTGAAAAATGAAGAAATTTCTCTAGTCAATTGGAGTTTATAATAACACTATGCATACCTCACACCTGATTATATCCATTTTGCTTTCAACACTCACAGATTTTATTCTGGAAAGTAATACTGAAAAGAATCCACTTTTCTGGAAGCAAAGGAGCCAAAGATAATCTAGCTTTGACTTTTCTTTTTTTTTTTTTTTCCAGGTCAGGACTATAAGATATAACCTAGATGAAACTAAATCTTGCTGTTTCCTATGTATCATTTAAATGCTTTGCCTCAAATAATATTAATATCTTTAAAAAATAGTTATAACATGCAAATATAATGACTAATTTGCTCTTTATTCTTATACAAATAAACTCTATCTTGTATTAGTAACCGCAGTTAATACTTTTATTTTTAAACATTTTGAGAATAAAGTCTTCATCTGACAATTTTTTTGACATACAGGGTAGAGAAGAATTCCTGAAGAAGCTCACAAGAGGTGAAATAGCTGCAGGGGTTGAGATTCAGGTAATGCCAACTTGGCTTCTGTTTTCTTCTTCCTTTAATTTGCATTTTACTTAGCATTTTAAATTTGCCTGTAATGAGGCATCTTTTGTCACCGCTTGGTTTGCAAGCCAGCACTTTTCTCTCCTTAGCTGATGACAGTTGGCCTCTGTGTACAAGTAGAGTGTCTGATCATGCATAAAGAAACTGACCTCCCATGCACATATCTCATTTTGTGGCTTAATGGGAATTTCTGCCAGTCTAGTGAAAGGGCAGTAGGCTCTTATTCCAAACTGTCTAACTCCTTAGTTTGCTTTTTGATGATGTTACATTTTCTTTACTTTTAGTGTCTCACACTGTAATCTCTTTATTTAACCCTGAGAAAAAAATGTGCTATGATATTTCTATAGAGTCTTTGGAATGGAAGTATGGTAACTAGCCAACCCAAGTTGCACTTTTCAATCTTGTTTATCCTTTGGATCCAAGATTTGATACTCTAATCTGTTCCAGAATGCTTCCCCTTCAGAAATACATATATGTGAAGTTGGGATTGTTAAGATAGGAAAACGAAACTCACAAGACAAAGGAGACTATCTATAGTCATGTGATGTTGTAGAAAACATTTAATCTCAATCGGGGATTTTTGTACCCTGCCTTTGGTTACTCAGATCCCAGATAAAAAACATACAACTTTTATATTTATAATAAGCCTTAATCAGTATTAGTACAGGGCAGATAGCTACCCTCTAAGTGTTAGAATCTAACTCCCCGTCAATATCCCCAAGTTATACATTGCCATGTTCCACCTAGGTAGCTATTAACTCCAAATGATGAGTCCTCATGGCCATGTTTTCAAGATTACTGTCCCATGGCATCTTCTCCTCTCTCCATCTTCTCTCTCTCCTTGTACTACCCCATAGCATCCTCTCCTCTCTTCATCTTCTCCTCTCTCATCTTCTCTTCTTCTGCCCCAGACCCCAACTCCTCCAAGAACCAAATCTCTGCCTGTCTCTCTTCTGCCCAGCTATAGGCTATAGGCATCTTTATTCTCCAATCAGAGATAACTTAGGGGGCAATGTTAGATAGAGTCACTTGGGTCTATTTGCATATTCTCTTATCCCTGCTACAACCAGACCTTGGGGATTAGTATTAGCATTATAATAAATAACAACAACAAAAAGTCCAAACCTCAACAATGTGATGTGAGATTGTCTGAATCCTTAATCTAACTCTATAAAGAGGGAATTCTTCTGTAGTTTTTTTAATAGATGTTTCTCAATATTTTCATAACCAGCTAAGTCAATTCTGCCTAATATTTTCTTATAACTTGCCAGCTCGTTGGTCACTTTCTATTTTCAAGTATGTGTTGTCAGCAGGCACTGGCACTTACTGGTCCTTAACAGGTACTTGAGAATGTTTGGTCTTTTTTGTCCATTTATTTTTTTTCCTTCTCATGTTTTCACAGCCATGTGCTGTTTAAAATACCATAATCTCACCAGTTGCTTTTCTATTGGAGACTATAGTATTTGATTTTCAAAGGATAGCATGGAATAAACTTGTGTGTAATTAACAATGAATGAATTAATGGTTTGCAATCTTGGTTGGCAGAAAAAGCTGTATTCCATTGAAGAATCTCAGTTTATTGAGATGCAGGAGTTTATAAGAAGACAGTTACTCTATAATATGGCTTTGTTAGAAGTAGAGGAGCCATTGAAACGGTTAGAAGCTGAAGCTGTGAGAATCAGGGAACTTCACAGACAGCACTCTAAGGTAAGCATTTACAACAACTCATTAAATAAAAATTATTCATAACTAGTCATCTACTTTCAGGGATACTTTGGTTGCTAAGTAATGTATGGGAAGAGATGTAGATATAGATATAGATATAGACGATATAGATATAGATAAAATTGTGGTTTTGTATAGGAAAATCACAAACCATCAAGTTACTTTTTCATGATCACACCATTATGAATACATTTAAGAACTGTCTAGCAAGGTCCACTGTCCACAAGTCTATACTATACTTAGGCCAAACTGAGTATAGCATTTTGAAACTGAGTGAGCAGTGACTGGCCTAATGAGATTGCCCAGCACAAAGCACTTGATTCAAACTCCACTGCTTCTTAATGAGATGCTAAAAGATTATGTTGACTTGAATATAAAACATGAGGTATCATGACATTTTACAAGTAAGTTTTTGGTGCATAGAATAGTTAAGACAGCTAGAATGAATAATAAAGCAAATATGGATAAAATATTTTCAAAACTACAAGTTTTTGTCAGTAACTGATATTACTGGCCCTTCCCAAAGGGGAAAAAATCATAAAAAATATGTGTTCATGCTGTCATTTATCTTTCAGAGAGCTGGAGGGTGTGGTAAGGGCAATGCATTCTTGTCTTTCTCTGCAGGGATGACACACAGACTTGGGGCAATTTGGCAACTTTGTTTTCCCTTTGCAAATGATGGTGTAACTTTGGACCTTTGGCTATTACCAATTTTTAAAATGTTTTTGTTTTTAAAATGTGAGTTGCAAAGTATTACTGTTGTAAGGGTCCAAAAATCGCTGATAGAAGACCCCAGACCCAGATACTTTGCAAAGACAAGGAACATTCATTCTGCAGAAACAACCAGCATTCAAGGGTCAGCTAGTCTTTGAAATGGCAACCCTAGACAAAGGCATACAAAGGCCTTCTTAAAGGGAATTGGGGGAATTTTCTAGAAGGATTGGGTAATCTAACATTTCATTGGTGGGTGCTAGGGGGTCACAGGGGTTGGCTTCTGATTGGTTTGTGCCAGGTAGCCAGTGGTCTGCATTCCTATGTCACGCAAGTTTATCACAGGATGAGATAAGACTGCCTAGCACAGATGCCTATCCAGAGATAAGATATTTTCTCATTCTTGTAGTTATTCCCAGGTTGTTCTCTAGGAGAAGGTTTGATGAACTTGTTCCTGGATTTTATGGTCTCCCTAAAATGGAGACAAATAGGTTCATGTTGTCCTTTCACTGTTAAAAGTATTTATCTTGACTTTCAAAGTCTCTCTAAGAAATATTCAAGAAGGAGTTTCCTTGTATTATAAACTACAGAAAACATGAGCATAAACATATTGAGCAAACCAAGGCTTCTGAAAAAGATCCTGACACATGTGACAAACATATAACCAGTACTAAATAAAGAGGGTTAAGTGGTTTTAATAATGACTTTCTCTTATGTTGATGGTGGGAGTTTATTAATTATCTCAAATGTCTCAATGTCATTGTCTAATTTGAATTGTATAAAAATGAATCCCAACAACATTTAATAATTTTTGTTTTCAATTCATATTCTAATAGTCATGGCTTTATATTTTCTCACTGCTCACCAATCATTTCTTATTTTATCTTTTAATAGGTAATAAATGAAAAGAACTAGTTATTTAGCACCAAGTCTGGGAATGAATAAGCTTTTGTGCATTTTCTTTTTGACAATGATTTCTGACAATTTATGTTTAGAGCTTCAGTTATATCTTAAATATTTAATACATATAAAATATTTAAGACATTTTATATATTTAATAGAAATATGTTTATATTTGTATATTAAATATCTAATATATAAAATATTATTTCTGTGTATGCTTGTCCTTTTTGCTTATTTAACTGAAACAGATAGATTTCCCATGTCTTAGATAATTCAAACAGAATTTGATATTTGAGGTGTCTTAATCTAGACTCATAGGCTGTGATCCTTTTCTTTCATATGTTAAAATAGACGTTAGGATTATTAAGATAGTTACTGCATACAGTTTATCTAAAGCAGGGAATCACAAATGTTACACAGTGTAAAATCAGGGTGTCTTCTAGATGCTGCATGACATACGGAAGAGGAAAAAAGGGGTTAAAAGCAATGTAGATGCAACAAAGAGAAAATTACGAAAAAAGAGCAAGAAAATCCACAAGGAACTCTCAAGAACCAAGGTGAAAATTTCAGTTTTCAGTTTTCAGTGTATTAGTTCTTACATCAATGAAAACTCATTATATATAATTCTGGGGAGGTGCCTTGTGTCTTGAACTGTTCTTTCTAAATGGGCTCTGCATATACATACACATGTGTCACACACACATACACACACACACACACACACACACACACACACACACACACACACTGCATTTATGTAGCCTCTTTTTCTCACTGCTCTAGTCTATAAGGCATGCTCTCACAGGAAAGCATTCCAAAGCAACCCCAAAATTCCTACTGGGTTTATGCAAGAATCTGCCACTCCCTTTAATCCCACAATGACTTCTCCTTACAGCTTCAAGGAAGCAGTGAAGCACAAGAAAGATGGAAGAGCTGGGGAAGAGGCCCAATGGGAAGGAGCAAAAGAACGGGGTGTCCTCCCATAATTCTTCCTTCAGAGCAGACTCTGGTGTTAGGGGTTATTAGAGGACCCAGAGGCCCTTAGGTAGCTGAGCAGGGTAAATCCTGAGAAACCCATCCTTGAGACCGGGAGGAATGCCTTTTAAAACCATTCATGGAGGCCAAACTCATTCCTTTCCCCCAGATGAGCAGACAACAAACAGAGATCATCTGTGGGGGAAAAAAAAAAAAGCCTTCCACAAACACCAAATCTGCTTGGCCTTTATTCCTGAACTTGTCAGCCCATTGTGCTGGAAGGAATAATTGTTCACTGTGTAAGTGACCCATCCCATTCCATTGAATTATGATTCTGTGAGTGATCTAGTCTAGTAATCTGATTTTTTTTCAATGTATGAAATTATCATTTATGAGAAATTTGCTTTTCAATTAGAAAGTATACTCAGATGCAGCAATTTTAATCAATAATAAATTATAACAATGATGTATGATTTGGCAATATAGGTTATTATTTTTTAAAGATTATAATTTAATTAAAATACACAATTTAAAAGTTTTAAGTCATTTACTAGAAAGATGTTTATTTTAGAAAGAATCTTCATTAGGATGTCTAAAGCTATTTCTTTCTCAACTTTCTTATTTTGGTCACTCATGCAAATACTTTAATTTAGTCAGCTTTGGACAGTAACATGATATCATTCCTCTCTATTTTGCTAGGGTATATATGTTATCCATGTTTGTGTTGGTGGTGATTACATTAAGTCTAGATTTCTTAATTATACAACACCTTGTTGAAGATCAGCTCATCTAAGAAACATCTCAGAATAGATTTAATTTCCCAGAATCACCAGGGGAAAACTTTGCTGATGAAATACGTTGTCTTGTGTTGTTTGACATATAAGAGCATCTGTGTTTACTTAACCACCTATCCACATCCAGTGAGTGTGTGTGTGTGTGTGTGTGTGTGTGTGTGTGTGTGTGTGTACACATGCCAGAATATGTGTGTATGTTTTAGGGCGTGTGGACTGCAGACAGATTGCTGTTGAAGCAGATGGGAAGGCAAAAAGAAAAAATTGTGTTTCTATCCTTTCAGGAAGTGCCTTCTTATAGTGAGAAGCACAAGCTTCCATCATTGCTCACCTTGCCAAGGAATCACTGTTCTTTTATTGTCTGTAGAGCCCATGTAACCATGTTTCTGAATTCCAAAGATGTGAGAATCTAAGTGTTAAAACTTCTTTGAAACTTTTCGCAGGGAAAAAGCTCAATAATTGATGAAGAAATAGAGGTAGCTAGAGGCCAAACAGTTGCTCTCCACCAGAAATGCATTGAGCTGAGTAAGGAAATAAGGATAATGAACCTGGAAAGGACAAATTATGAAGAAAAAATTGAAAAGTTGCAGTAAGTTTTGTCAAAATAATAATGTTATTTAACATGAGATTCATAAAATCAGATTTCCATATTTAAAATTTATTCTCATGATGGTTCTTATTTTTCCTCAGAATTTTATAAAATATATTTGATGACATATATTTGTGATGACATATATTTGTGATGACATATATTTAATCATTTTTGTCTATATAATTAGCAGTTGCTTTCACTCTCTATTTCTCTCTGAGTTTATTCTTATTTAATAACTGCGAATTGTTAGCTTTTTCCACATATGTAAACCTCTCTCTCCAGTATTAATAATATCTTTCATTAATTCTATACATTGTTAGTGTTTGTGAGTCATGTTTAATAATTTATAGTTGTCTTCTTCCAGTTTTGAGGGAGGAATTTAGAAACAGATATTCCATAGAATCCCTTATCATCTGTTCACATCTCCTTTTTTCAGTGCCCTCTTGTGAGCTCACCTCATGAACGAGGGATGCTCTCAGTGAAAAAATGTTCCTTGGCTCCTCTGTGATGGTGCTTACAGGCTCACACAGTGTCCATGTGCTCTCATGTGGAACCCATTCATGCTCTCCTCCTATACTCATGTTCGTTCTGTCTCCTCTTAACCATTATGCTTGCATACTGATTAGAGGAATATTGACTTATCACATTAGGAGTGATATAGATAGATAGAGATAGAGATAGATAGATAGATAGATAGATAGAGAGAGAGAGAGAGAGAGAGAGAGAGAGAGATCACAGCACATGGGGATAATAAAAGTGGTCCTTGGAGATAGCTTAATGAATAAAACATTTGCTATGCTTGTTGAGCATACTTGATAAGTTCAATTCCCAGTCTTACCACAGGAGAGCCTCTGACTCCACACAAAAGCTTTCATTCACACCCATGTGCATCACCCAAATAAACACACACACACACACACACACACACACACACACACACACACACATANCACACACACACACACACACACACACACACACACACACAGGCACACAAATAAAAACAACTAAACAATGAACTATCCACAGTCCAATACCAGATCTTTAGTGGAATCAAGTCAGTCTACCCCACAGGTCTTTATTTAGTGATGTTTTCAACATGATCATGGTCGTTTAGCTATTCTCTCCAAAAGAATAATTTGCCTTTGTTACATAATGTTAGAGAGTAAGAAAACACATTGCTTAAAATATTAATACCTGAAACAATAGCATGGGTCTAAAAGATACCAACTTAAACTTATATGCTATGCTAAATCTATAAAGACCTATATTGGATGCAAATCTTACTTGGGTTTTGTATTAGGTGCTTGTGCCATTGCCATGACCTGACAAAAGTCTCCATGACTGTGTAATTCTTCAGTGATTATTTTGTGTTCTGATCTCAGCTTAGCATTCGCTGTTATTCTCTTAGCTTGTTTATTGTTGACACTATTGCCGATGCTGCTTAAAGGCTAGTGGTTTTCCTTTCGTCACTACCGAGCTCACATATGAATCTCTTTCCCCACAGGAAAGAGTTCTTCAAGCTGCAATTTGATAGTGAGCATGTGCACGGTGTGTATGACCATCTCGTGAAAGAGAAGCAGTACTGTGAAGAAAGGATGTTTGATGAGGAGAGGAGGTTTCGAAGGCTTATAGACATGAGGAAGGACACCCTGAAGAACATCAGGGTGAGTCCTAATGACGGAAACATATAACAGTAGTCAAATAAGCAGCTTACACCTAATTCTTTGTGCTGGTGCGGCAGGGGTACTTAGGCTTTAAACATCACTCTGTGTGTGTGATAAGCCTGTGACGTTTAAGTTTCTTTCCAAAGTAGTTGGTACATATTCACCCAAGACATTGTACTTTTTAATGTGTTCTGTGTGTACTCTGACTTTATTATTGTGCCTTATTCTACTTGCAAGTCTACCGTTGTAAAAATGCAAGATGTGTTCATTCCAGAACTATATTTATACTTTTAGTAGAGATATTTTATTCCACATAAACACTATTTGAGTGTTACAAGTAACTTTTATTGGGTAAGTGAGAATACTTCACATTCGTTCCTTTAAAAATGTGTATAACATTTTGAAAATATATACCAAAACATATGTCCTGCATCTGAATTTTATTAATCAAATTATATAAAGCTACACATATTAAATTTTATTTAGACTATAATTAATACAGGCATTAGTTCAGAAATTACTATCCCACTTTATAGTTTACAATAGTTTTATAGTTACAATAATTGCAACTAACTAGTAAAAGTTTAAAAACACATTTTAAAGCATGTTTCTTGAGTTGTGCAATGAGACAGTTCTGAACATAAAAATTCTATTTATTAAAATTAATTTTTGCTAAACTACTTAAGACACTTGTAATATTATTTCATAATACACTTTTATCAGCTATTTTAATCCTACTAAAATTCTGTTTTTATAAATGTATTTCAAATTCCTTTTCTTACATAAAGGAAAACAGACTTAATGTTTTTTAAATTGGTCCAAATGTATCCTACATGAGTGTTTATGGCAGTTTTAATTCATATTGTGATTAAATTATTATTAAGTTAATCATAGTTTCATAAATAGTAATGGTAAGTAACAGTCTTTTACTTGAATATAGATAGAAACATTTTTTTCCCTTTATTAAAAACTGAAAATAGTGGGCGCCATCTACTGGCAATATGTGATGCCTCCTCCCTTGTGAAGAGATTCTGGGAGCCCTGGTGGCCAAGTCTCAGGCATGTGATCCATGGGGACTGGAACAGTGACACTAAAAACCAACTCTTGCTATAAGACTAAATTACTGAACGCTGTTTCTCACCCTGTGTGTTGTTGCAGCGGTAGAACCACTTCCCTGATTTAATCACTTTTTACAGTCCTCCCGGTGCCGAGCACATGTAGGGATCTCAACAATCATTCCTTGAGCAGAGGTTTGGCACTTCACCGGAACAATAATTAATTAATAGCAAAACAAAACAAAGCAAACGAGACAAACAAACAAACAAACAAACAAAAACAAAACAAGCAAAACAGTCCGGGAAGAGACTTGAAAAAAATGTCTGAACTAAGCAGCGTCTAGCTTACTGAGATCTGCATTTCTTCTCACCCAAAAGTCAGTTCTTCCTTTCCCTCTCCCAAGTCTCCATGTGAAAGACACTTAGAAGCCTGGTGTGGCTCTATTTTGATGAGTACTGGTCTTCATCTTGACCCCTTTGACTATCTCACAGGTGGGTGCCTGTTTTTGTCAACTAGACTCCTGTGACCATAATACTTTTTTGATGATAGCAGCTATTGCTTTCCCCCTATGTCTTGAAAGCTCAGAACTCAGAGGAGCAAGTCAATAGAAGCTAGGGACATGACTGAATGAACAGGTATAGACAGCCATGCATGCGTGGATGAATGCTACCTCTTTTGATAAGTTTGCTGGCCACATAGATGCATGATAGTAGCAAGAAATGGGGGTGATTTCAAGACTACATTAATACTGCACCAACCTGAAGTCTAAATACTTCAGATAATGGTAAAGAACTCCTATTCTTTACCATTCTCTCATCTCTTTCCCACACCCCTGCTTCCTTACATCCTTCACCAAATGTGAAATGTTTTCCATACCTTCTATCTGCCCTCATGAAATAGTTAAATCCTCTATTGATTTCTAGCCTTGAAGAATTCTTAATTCTTTGGAATACCCCATTATTAATGCTCAGCAAGAACCTGAATATAAGAAATTGATTCCTAATTGCCTTAGATATATCTATCCTAATAGTTTGCCACATGTGACCCATAGTGTTCATATGTGTGATGAGAAAATTCAGAGCTTACTGATGTTCAAGTCTTCTTATTAGGGATATTTTTTACGTGGGGCCCATATTAGGGTTTTAGTGGTAAATAGTGTGGTGACACACTCTGGTTCCTACCAGCAAGCATGATATCATTCCTCTTTAGAAACTGAGTAAGTTCACAGTCCAAGAAGAGAAATGTTATATGAAAGGTATACTTGGTGTTATTGATCCAGACAGTCCCCTTGGGCAGAAGAATTGATCACAATTATAGATCACCTTTAGATATTGTTTAGGGAGAAAACCCTATAATATCTACTGTAGTGTTGACCAAGCAAGTAAAAGAATTAAATGTGCAAACAACTAATAAGAGAGTCAGACACTCCCCTCCACTCTGCATTCTTGACATCCCAGTCTTTCCCCATGCCAAAGCTTCTCTCCTGTGTTTTTAAAATTTATTTATTTATTGTTGTTGTTTGTTGTTTCTGGCAGCCATGCTCTGCTCTCTGTAATTTCTGTTATGATGGAAGAGCAATAAACTACCCTAGGAGAACAATTACCATATTGGGTCCATACACAGTCTCTCTCACAATGTCTTCCAAAGCTTATTTTAACCCTTAACATTGCTACTACCTATCTCTGTGTGTAAGGAGCTACAACTTCTCCTGGTTAGAGGACTGAAACATTGGCCAAGTCATCATTTCTTCACCTTTTCACATGGAGAATGCTTGGCTTCTAAAAAAATGGAAAACCAACCTTATTCATCAGACAGGCACCTAAATAGCACAAATTAGACTCCTTTAACCTCAGCTTTAATTTCAAAGCGTATTGCGGCACATAAGTTAGTTCTATGGTTGCCTACAAATCGTTTCTTCATTTCCCAAACATTTGATAAGTGATACTATGCTCACAGCCCTCCATGCTGAGTAGTGGAATCCAATGAATTCAAACCTGCACCATCAGAAAGATGATTATGTGAAAATAGATAAAAGTATCATGACAACACTCAAATGGTAAATTGTGACCCTCTTTCAATTACCAGAAATATCAATGGTTATTATAAGAAAGAAAATAATCACATATTCTGTGGTCTCAATAATGGAAAATTGACACATAATGAATCCATGAAGCAGAGGAATTGACACATGAATTTCCTTAGCATGAATAATTCTCCTTACAGATAAAGAAACCATTTTAACATATCATGAAAGTTCTTATCATGAGGAACATGACTCACACAATGAATGTCTCCTCTTTACAAGTGTCTCTGATATGATTAAGTGTCAGTTAGACACACATAATAACATGAATTTGGTGCATCATTTTCCTAAAATCTGTGGCTGATTGAGAAAAGAACTTTTTAATTTTAAGGATAGGTGACAAGAAGTTCTGATTTTGTATCAATTAACATGGTAGCTTTACGAAGACTTAGCTCTGAAGTTATCATAAGCACTTAGCAATCAGGAGAATGCTGCTAAGTAGAGTAGTGGCTCTTAAATATCACTAAACAATTCTGTATAGTTGTTGTACTGAAGAGCTTCTCCTCTTTGCATCTTTCTGCTCGGTCTCATAATTATTGCTAGTGCAATGTTGAACCTCTATGTGAAATTGGAATAGAATAGAAAAATGGGCCACCATTTTTAGCTTTATTTTCCCACAGCTGCTAAGAGGCACCTCTTATAGTCTCTGGCTATCTGCCTTTTCAAATTTGCTATGCCTAGTTTTCTATGTAACAATAATACTTTGTGAACATAGTTTACATATTAAACTTTTACGGTTGCTTTGCATTCTTCAGTAAATTGACATATTTTTTTTTGTGGTGCCTCATCCACTGCATGCTATCAGTAAAAATACATAATTTCTTAAGATTTTTATTAACATTTATTAATTATGCATTATGGCAGGCTTCATTATGACATTTCCATACATGCACATAATACATTTTTGATAGTATCCACACCTCATTAGGCCTGCAAAAGCCAAATACAGTGGTACATACCCATAACCCGAGAGTTAAGGACAGATCCCTGCAACTCAATGGGCAAAGAGCTCATTTGCATCATTAATGTCTAGGCTCTGTTACAGAACCTGTCTCAAAGAATAAGGTGGAGAACAATTGAAGAGACAACCCAGTACTGACTTCTGACCTACACACACATGTACATACCCAAGGAACAAGTATTTACACCACTCATAGACACACACACACACACACACACACACACACACACACACACACACAGAGAGAGAGAGAGAGATCTGATCTTTTATATGCTATTGTGATAAGATGAATACATCTCTTTCCTATGACATAAAATTGATTGACATTTACTGATTATATTTGCACTGTGTCAGAGAGGAATGTAGTCTATTACATGATGTGGTGCCAGGGAAGACTTTTGGAGTAACACCAAGAGCTTATAATGATCAGGGTGCAGATTTTTTCCATAAATTTATTTATTCATTATACAACCCAAACAAAGCCCACCTCCTTCTTGCCCCCCCACCCCACACACAGCCCTTATCCCCATGTCCCCTGCTCTTCTCCAAGAAAGGGAGGTCTTTCCTGGGAACCATGTCACCCTGGCACTTCAAGTCACTATAGAACTAGGCACCGTCTCCCACTGAGACCAGACAAAGTAGTCCAGTCAGGCAACAGAGGGTAAGCCCCCACTCCAGTTGTTGAGGGACCTGCATGAAGACCAAACTATGCATCTTCTACATATTCATGTAAGAGTAGAGAGGAGGGATGGTGCTAGGTCAGACTATGTATCCCTGAATGTCCTTTTGTTGGTGGTTCAATCCCTGAGAGCCCCCAAATATACAGGTTAGTTGACTATTGGTCTTTCTGTTGAGTTCCTTTCCCTTCTGTGTCCCTCAATCCTTTTCCCAACTCTTCCAAGAGACTTCCCAAGCTCTGTCTAATGTTTACCTGTGGATATATGGATATATGCATCTGATATTTGGTCAGTTGCTGGATGGAGCCTCACAGAGGCCAGTTATACTAGGCTCCTGTCTACAAACATTATAGAATATCATTACTAGTGTCAGGACTTGGTACTTGCCCTTGGAATGGGTCTCAAGCTGAACCAGTCATCGGTAAGTCATTCCCTCAGTCTCTGTTCCATCTTTGTCCCTGCACTTCTAGGATGGACAAATTTTGGGTTGAAGGTCTTGTGGGAGGGTTGCTGTCCTTATCCTTCCACTTGGACGTCTGCCTGGCTACAGGATGTGGCCACTTCAGGCTCCATCTCACTGCCAGGAGTCTCAACTAGAGTCACCCTCATAGGCTTCCTGGAACCTCCACTATCCCAGGTCTCTGACAAGTCCTGGATGTGACCTTCCATCCCTTGCACCTCATCTACTCCCTGATGATTTCATTTCATTTTCAGGATCAGCTCTCCCCATCTCTCCCTACACCTGAGATCCACTACAAGTTCCCCTCCCATTCCCTTTCCCAAACAGTTCCCTCCCTCAATCCACCTCAGATTGCTATTGTAGTTCCTCTTCTGAGTCAGAGTCAAACATCTTCCCTTGGGCATGGCCCCAGACTTTTGTTGTTGCTCATATAGGCAGAATATAGATGACTCTGATGCTAATGCTGAGAAGCATTGCCTAGATGTGCATGTGAGGATTCTAACATTGATAACAGAATACTTCATGTCATGATTATAAATTGAGTGTATGAATTAAAGAATATGTGTGGACCTGGATTTAATTGAATGTGACACACTTGGAGGAGCTGCTTAGGGCTCAGTAGCATTTTAAAACTTAGAATCTAGAACTCAGGGAGCAAGAGTTTAGGTGTGGATGCCCTTGTAGAAACTACAAGAGCAGATGCTGAATCAGAGACTTCAAGACGAGTTCACTAATACAGGAAAAATATACAAAACATAAGGAGAGTTGAATCTGCACGAGATGGAAAGGAGCACAAGATGAGAAGCAACAGGCATGGAGACTGCAGCCAGCACATGAGATAGAGGGTGTGATAGCTCAGAAGTAGAGCCACTCCAGACGAAAGTGAAGTAGGAAGGGTGACCACGGATATGAATGGCTAATGGCTTGTGGAATTGAAGTTAACATGATTTGCGTAAGTCTATAAACTCCAAGATTAAAATGTTGGATAGGTCATCCAGACAGATATTGAGGTAAAACAGGATGGTGGTGGAATGGGGCATAGGCAGAGGGGCAAATTCCTTTAGCCAGGCTCTTTTCTCATGTGTGAAATGACCAGACATCCATTAATATACCACATTTGGATTTCTGGTGGTATACTGTGCTCTATAATCACATTAAAACCAAGAAAAGAAGGATTCATTTTATGAAAACATAGGGAATTGTGGTTTGGAAAGAATAATTAAGAGTCAGGATGGTACCAAAAACAAAATAAAGCAAAGCAAAACCAAACAAGCACAACAAAGCAAAACCAAAACCAAACAAGCAAAACAACAACAACAACAAGACAAATAACCTAGGCTTTCTAGAGTATGGGGACCATGAGAAGAAAACATTCTTTCTAGCCCCAATTTAGTTAATGTAAACAGCATTCTATAACAAGGATGAAGCAGGATGTGTGTGCAATCCACATTATCAGGAATGGCACACTCAGAGTTCACTCAGAAAAGGTATAGACTGGAAAAAAATGTCCAGTTTAACTAATAAGTAGAGACTGAGTTCTTACTACATGCAGTGTGCAATTTTTTCCTCTCTATTGAAAACAGATTATTTTCTCATACAATATACCCTACCTAGAGTTCCCTCCTCCCTCTGCTCCTCCCATGTCCTCCCCACCTTCCCTCCCATCACAGTCCACTACATTTCTGTGTCTCATTAGAAAAGAACTGGCTTCTAAGATATAACTACAATCATAACAAAATAAAATATAATAACATAAAGCAAAACCCATCACATAAAAGTTGGACAAGGCAACCTAAAAACAGTGAAAAGAGCCCAAGAAAAAAGGCAGAAGAATCAGAGGTCTACTCATTCATATACTTAGGAGACCCATAAAAAGCTATACCAATCTGAAAGCTATAATACATATACAGAAGACCTAGTGCAGAATAGTGTAGGCCCTGTGCTTGCTGCTTCATTCTCTGTGAGTTTATGTGAGCTTTGTTTAGTTAATTCAGAGGGCCTTGTTCTTGTTCTCCTGGTGTCCTCCAATCCCTCTGGCTCTTACTCTTTTTGTCTCCTCTTCCATGGGCTCCCTGAGGGGTTTGATAGAAACATTCCTTTTAGAGCTGTGTATCTCAGTATCTCAGTATCTCAGTCTCTCTCTCTCTCTCTCTCTCTCTCTCTCTCTCTCTCTCTCTCTCCCTCCCTCCCTCCCTCTCCCTCTCCCTCTCCCTCTCTCTCCCTCCATCCCCCTCCGTGTGTGTGTGTGTGTGTGTGTGTGTGTGTGTGTGTGTGTGTGATCCATCTGCTGCAGGAGGAAACTTCTCTGATGCTATCTGAAGAAGGTACTGGTCTATAAGTACAGCTGAGTATCATTAAGGGTTCTTTTAAAACCAGTAGTATTTGGTTTTATCCTAGAACTTGGAGTGATATAGTCTCTGGTTCTTGGTTACTCATTTGTTGGGAATGGGTTCCATCTTGTGGTGTGTAATTCTTATACCTTAATAAGGGTTATTGACATAAATCATAGGCCCTTCATTTTAAGAGGTAGGACAACCTTGTAGAAAGACTCTGAAGTATCATTTTCAAATGCTGTTTGTAAACAGTCAATCAAAAGAAGTGTGTGCATATATATCTTCAAAGGATTGGAGTTGTATCCAGTGGTATAACACTTGCTTATCATGTACCCACAGTGCACACACACACATACAAACAAACACACACACACACACACACACACATACACAAAGGGAAAGAAAAACCTTTCCCCTTATCAAAACATTTAGAAGAAAGAAATAAAACAACTGGAACCCCCAAGCCTTGCAATGGGGTTGTCTAAGCTATAACACTAATCACTCATTGCAGCATGTTATTTAAAATACACACACACACACACACACACACACACACACATACACACACACACAACATATATATGTATTCATATATATATATATATATATATATATATATATATATATATATATATATTAGTGAATACACTGTAACCAAGAACCTAATTCATCAATGAGCAGTAGCAAGTAGCATATCTCACTATTTTTCTTTTCTTTTCTTTTATTAGATATTTTCTTTATTTACATTTCAAATGCTATCTGAAAGTTCCCTATACCCTTCCCCTGCCCTGCTCCCCTACCCACCCACTCCCACTTCTTGGCCCTGGCACTCCCCTGTACTGGAGCATATAAAATGTCTCACTATTTTTCATGTTTTGATTGTGAATATGTAGTGAGAAGGATCTCCATCCCATTGTCCCATCATCCCGACCATTTTCTTTTGAATGTCATCCTTGACTGAGGAAAACTGGGCCCAGCTTGCTTTAAGAAGACTTAGTGTTACATGAAGACCCAGAAATACAAATACAACTCCTAGAAATATATCCAAAAGATGCCCCACTATGCTACAGGGGCATGTGTTCTACTATGTTCATAACAGCCTTATTTGTGACAGCCAGAAGCTGGAAACAACCCAGAGGTCCTAAAACAGAAGAATGGATATAGAAAATGTGGTTCATTTACACAATACAATACTACCTAGCTATTAAGAATGAGGACATCCTGAGTTTTGCAGGCAAATGGATGGAACTAGAAAATACCATCCTGAGTGAGGTAACTCAGAAGGAAAAAGGACATGCATGGTATGTACTCACTAACAAGTGGACATTAGTCAAAAAGAAAAAAGTACAGAATGCTCAAGATACAGTCCACAGAACTCAAAAATGTCAACAAGATGAAGGGCCCAAGTGAGGATGCCTCAGTCCCACTTGGGATGGAGTAGAAAGCAATTACAAGTAAGGAGGAAGGGAGGGACCTTGGAGGAAAAGTGGGTGGGGATTGGGGAAGGAAGGAGAACCAGATCTGGTTTGGGGTGAGATTAAAGGACTGAAGCCCCGAGGGCCAGCAAAAAGAACAGAAACTGGAAACCTCAGGAGGTAGGAGGTTGGGGGACTCTCAAGAATGTACCAGAGACCTAGGAGGTGAGAGACTCTCAGGATTCAAACAGAGGGACCTTAGATGAAATGCCCAACATTAGGGAGAGAGAACTTCTAGAGTTCACCTCCAGCAGGAAGATAGGGCATCTAGTGAGGGATGGGGTTACCATCCCACAGTCAAAACTTTCATCCATAATTGTTCCTGTTTGAAAGAACTACATGGATGGAAATGGAGAGGATCCTGAGGAAAAGAATGTTCAGTGACAGGCCCAAAGTGGTATCTAGCTCAAGGGGAGGTCCTAAGGCCTGACACTATTACTGAGGCTATGGAGCACTCCCAAAAAGAGACCTAGCATGACTGCACTCCAGAAGACCCAACAAGCAGTTAAAAAAGTCAGAGGCAGATAGTTGCACACAACAATGGATAGAAGCTGCTGACCCCTGTGAATGAATTAGGGAAAAGCTGAAACAAGCTGGGGAGAAGGGTGACCCTGTAGGAGGTCCAGGAGTCTCAATTAATTTGGACCCCCGAGATCTCTCAAACACTGGAATACTAAACAGGCAGCATACACCATCTGATATGAGGATCCCAACACATACAGCAGAGGACTTCCTGGTCTGGGTTTAATCAGAGATGATGCATCTAACCCTCAAGAGACTAGAGGCCCCAGGGAGTTTAGAGGTCAGGTGTGGTGGGGATTTGGGGATGGGGACATCCTTCTGGAGACAGGGGAGTGGGGAGGAGGTATGGGATGTGGAACAGTCATCGGGTGGACCAATGGGTGGAATAAAATCTGAAGAATAAATAAATAAATAAATAAATAAATAAATAAATAAATAAGAAAAAATAAAAATGGAGCAAGACCATCTCTCCTGGATCCCTCTGAGACCAGTCTGCACAGATCAGCTCGAGGACTACAGAGGGTGAGCAAGTGTACAACAGAAGTGACACAGCTTCTGGGACAGACCCCTGTTTCAGGCTGCAGACATTCAGGCACCTTCCCCACCAGAGGAGAGATGGCCACCCAGGAGGGCTCTGACCTCCCCAGAGCAGGTGAGGGAGCCATCTTGTCTCCTGGGTCCCTCTGAGACCAGTCTGCGCAGGTGAGAGTGCAGACTGCAGAAGTGACACAGCTTCTGGGACAGACTACCTCACCCAGGGATCCATCCCATAATCACCCACCAAACTCAGACACTATTGCATATGCCAGCAAGATTTTGCTGAAAGAACCCTGATATAGCTATCTCCAGTGAGGCTATGCCAGAGCCTGGCAAATACAGAAGTAGATGCTCACAGTCATCTGTAGCATGCAACACAGGGCCCCCAATGGAGGAGCTAGAAAAAGTATCCAAGGAGCTGAACGGGTCTGCAATCCTATAGGTGGAATAAAAATATGAACTAACCAGTAACCCCAGAGCTCAGGTCTCTAGCTGCATATGTAGCAGAAGATGACCTCGTCAGCCATCATTGGGATGAGAGGCCTCTTGATCTTGCAAACTTTATATGCCATAGTATAGGGGATCACCATGGCCAAGAAGTGGGAGTGGGTGGGTAGGGGACAGGGTGTGGGGAGGGTATAGGGAACTTTTGGGATAGCATTTGAAATGTAAATAAAGAAAATATCTAATTAAAAAAATGAAAAAAATGGATCAAAAAAAATAAAGAAATTAAACACACACATTTGCCATATTCAAGAGCCTGAATCTAACTAAAGTGATCTGCCAATTAGGGACCCATTTTCAGTTGCCAGAGATTTTAAGTATCTGAGGCTTCCCATTGAAATCATAGCACTGTACGATTCCTCTCAGAGTTAAGCACTTTAAAAAATCTGGCCCAACACATTGACAAAGCATAGCACTCACTGTTCTGTGTGTATGTGGGGGAATTGTTAACGTTACCCAATCACGCTTCCACTGTCTGATTTATTGGCTTGCAGAGAACACATATACCTGACCTCCTGAGGGAACTGCACATCTCAAATTTGGGTGCTATGATAATCATAACAGTTTGAGAGAAAATGAAATAGGCTATAAAGAGAAAGGGAATGAAATATATAAACTGTTGTATGGTGTCAAGATCATTTTCAGTACAATATAAAATAATGAAAATGCTTTTCGATAACCTTTGTTGATTTTTATAATGTGAAACACATTTTATGAAAAAGACAATGAATGTGCTAAATAAAAAAATTAGTGAAAAATATTTTTAGCTTTTGAGTCCAACTTCTGCATTCTTGTCCTTAAGTTTACATTAGAGTTAAATTCTGAGATAGAACAGCTTTGAGACAAAAGACTCTTCCCTACCCTTACCTTTTATAAATTTAAAGAGCTCTTTTTAGTCTCCTGTGTAAGGCTCATTGCTTTCACGAGCCAATCCAGTGTGCTATGCAGCAAGCACTGCATTTTCCTAATTTTACAGTTGCATTTTGAGAGTTTAAACTGAGTGACATTGAACAAGTCTTCCCCATCAACCCTGTTTAATTAATTAATTTATTTATTTATTTATTCATTCATTCATTGATTCATTTATTGGGTATTTTATTTATTCACATTTCAAATGTTATCTATCTGCTTTCCTGATTTCCTCCCCTAAAGCCCCCTATCCCTTTCTCCCCCCTTTCTGCTTCTATGAAGGTACTTCCCTACCCACACACCCACTCCTGTCTCCCTATCCTTGCATCCCCCTACACTGGAGTATCAAGCCTTCATGGGACCAAGGGCCTCTTCTCTCATTGATGCCCAACAAGGCCATCCTCTGCTACATATATGGCTGGAGCATGGATCCCTCCAGGTGTACTCTTTGGCTGGTGGTTTAGACCCTGGAATCTCTGGTTGGTTGATATTGTTGTTATTCCTACGGGGTTGCAAACCCCTTCAGCTCCTTCAGTCCTTTCTCTAACTCCTCCAGTGGTGACCCTGTGATCAGTTCAATGGTTGGCTGTGAGCATCCACCTCTGTATATGTCAGGCTCTGGCAGACCCTCTCAGGAGACAGCTATATCAGGCTCCTGTCAGCAAGCACTTCTTGACATCCACAAAAGTGTCTGTGATTGGTGATTGTATATGGGATGAATCCCCAGGTGGGGCAGTCTCTGGATGGCCTTTTTCTTCAGTCTCTGCTCCACACTTTATCTCCATATTTGCTCACATGAGTATTTTGTTACCCCTTCTAAAAAGGACTGAAGGACCCACACTTTGGTCTTCCTTCTTCTTGAGCATCATGTGGTCTGTGAATTGTGTCTTGAGTATTCTGAGCTTTGGGGTTAATATTTACTTATCAGTGACTGCATACCATGTTTTGTGTGTGTGTGTGTGTGTGTGTGTGTGTGTGTGTGTGTGTGTGTGTGATTGGGTTACAGTTTTTAAGATACAGGTGTGGAATTGTAATGGTCAACTCTCCTCTCCCTAATCACATAAATATCCTAAAGCCTTTTAGTAAACTATTAAGAACTATGTCACCATTGCTGTGGATTTTGGGTGCCCAGGTAGCCTTCTCCTGGCTATTATCCTAGTATATACTAGACTCCACCAAAGGGAATTCAAAGCCTCATAGGACAGAAAACACTTGAGTACCTGGCCTTCTGAAGTTCAAAGGTAAACACAATACCAACAGTATATCTGTTCCTGCTCCAGAGATCACTAGAAAATTCAGGTTTTGTTCACTAAGAATACTCAGCTTTCAATTTCAATTAGCATGTTTCTCAAGACCACAACTATTGCCTATATGATAGGAGGGTAAATACAGGAATCATAGGGTAAAATAAAGTACAAACGTAACTGCTCCTCTAAAAATAGACATTTGTGCACCAGGCCTCTGACATCTTGCTCTGTGGTCACCATACTTGGAATAAAGGGAATTTAAATGATTCATCCAGAGGACATAGCCTCCATGGGACAAGACTGCCCTCAATGCAGACATCAGCTGGCTATAAGTTTCGGGATCCTCACAACTACTCTTGAGCTTGATAGGTTTTTGGAAATCTCCTAGAACTCAGAACACTGCATTTATAGCTACAGTCTCACCACATAGAGAAGATACAATTAAAATTAACCAAGTAAAACCAAAAGGTCTACAGTCCAGGAGGGAGCTGGATTTATAGTTCAGCTCCATCCTTTTCCCAGTCATGTATTGTGCTATCTCCTCTTTGCCCTGAGATGGCACAGTACACATAGAGGTATGGTAATCAAGGATCTCTGTCTATAATTTAATTGGATCTCAGTTATATATTGCCCCCTTGGCTGCCCTTAAGTCTACAATCAATTGTAGGAACTCCTAACATGTTTGAAGTAATTCATTGTGAGAAAACATCTCCATTGTCAGTCATAATGCTATGGTTAAAGCTCCAATGTAAGTAATCATATTCTAGGAACTTAGAGACACTTTCCAATAAAAAAGGGCAAAAGCCAAGCCTTTTTTCAATAAGGTTAGTTATTTACTTTTAGAGCATAAATCATTGCCCCTATCTAACCTCTAGGTAGGGCAAAGAGAAATATGCAGAATTATACACTCTTTGCATTCTCTCTAGAGGAATGAAAAATAAACTGAAAGTCTAAACACCTAAAAGTGTAAGAACAGTGCAAAACAAGTTTTATTCTTTTTAAGAAGACACAATATTGAGAGGGTAAGGAGGGGATGGGTCTAGGATGAGCTGGGAGAAGGGTGGATGTGATCAAAACACATTGTACAAAAATTTCCAAGAACCACTAAAAGAATACACAACACACAGTAGATTACCATAAGGCTATATTATTTACTATATAATCACCCATGATCATATATTGCTGACTATTTTGTGTGTGCATTTGTGTGTGCATTTATGTGTGCATATTCATTTGAATGTAGGTGCGTGTATCTGTGGGTATGTACACATACTTATGTGTGTACAGAGAGAGACGGGGGAGGCATGGCAAGCAAGAATGCAGTGCGACTAAGGCTCAGGGTTGCTCTTTTATAAACACTTGCTACCAAATAAACTGTAGTCTCGAGGTAACCAATGAATCCTTTCTAAGAAAAATGCTAAAACACATTTCTTATGTTCAAAGTCCTTAGTCATCAGAGAAATGCAAATCAAAACAACCCTGAGATTCTACCTCACACCAATTAGAATGATTAAGATCAAATACTCAGGTGACAGCAGATGCTGGCAAGGATGTGGAGAAAAAAGAACACTCCTTCATTGCTGGTGGGATTTCAAACTGGCACAACCATTCTGGAAAACAATCTGTTGGTTCCTCAGAAAAATGGAAATAGTTCTAACTAAAGACCCAGCTATACCACTCCTGGGTATATACTCAAAAGATGTTTCAACATATAACAAGGACACATTCTCCACTATGTTCATAGCAGCCTTACTTATAATAGCCAGAAGCAAAAAACAACCCAGATGTCCTTCAATTGAAGAATGGATACAGAAAGTGTGGTTCATTTACACAATGGAATACTATTCAGCTATTAAAAATGAGGATGTCATGAATTTTGCAGGCAAATGGATGGAACTGGAAAATATCATCCTGAGTGAGGTAACCCAGATCAAAAAGAACATGCATGGTATGTACTCACTGATAAGTGGATATTGGCCATAAAGTACAGAATACCCATGATACAACTCACAAACCATAAGAAGTATAACAAGCAGAAAGGCCCAATTGAAGCCGAAGATGCTTCAATCTCGCTTACAAGTGGAAAGGAAATAATCATGAAAGGGAGAGGGAATGGAGAGACCTGGGTAGGAGAGAGAAAGAGAAAAGAACAGGATCAGATATTGGGGGGGAGGGGCCAAAGAGAAGCCCAGAGGGCCAAGAGAATGAATGGAAATAAGTAGCCTGGGGTGAGTGAGAGGGAAGAGGGAGGACCCTCTAGAAAGTACCAGGCACCCAGGAGGTAAGAGACTCTCAGGACTCATTGGGGGAGACATTAGCCAAAATGCTTAACATTGGGGAGAAAAAAAGCTTGAAAAGTTCACCTCCAGTATATAGACAGGGCCTCAAGTGGAGGGATAGGATTACTAACCCACAGTCAAAATTCCTAACCCAGAATCATTCCTGTCTGAAAGAACTGCAGGGATAAAAATGGAGAAGAGACTGAAGGAAAGGAGGTCCAATGACCCACCCAATTTGGGATCCATCTTATGGGGCAGGGAACACCAAGGTTTGACATCATTACTGTTGATATGATGTGCTTACAGATGGGAGCCTCGCATGGCTGTCCTCTGAGAGGGCCTACCAGCAACTGACTGAGAAAGAGGTAGATACTTACACCCAACCATTGGACTGAAGTCAGGGACCCTGAAGGTTGAATTAGGGGAAGAATTGAAAAAGTTGAAAAGGAGAGTGACCCCATAAGAAGACCAGCAGTCTCATCTAACCCAGACCCCAGGGAGCTAACGGAGACTGAGCCACCAACCAGCAGCATACATGGGCCTGTCCAAGGCCCCTGGCATAAATATAGCAGAGCTCTGCCTGGTCTGGCTGCAGTGAAAGATGTGCTTAATCCTCGGGATACTTGTGGCCCCAGGGAAAGAGGAGACCTGGGGGAGAGCACCCTCTTGGAGGCAAGGGAGGAGGAAGAATGGGATGAGGAACTGTGATTTGGGGACCAAGGGTCTGTGATGACTGGAATATAAATAAATACAATAACTTTAAAAACCACATATCTTGGGTTCTACTACTTCAAAAAAACACTTAGAAGCCAAATTTACCATCTATGAATGGTTGGGAGACACTTAACTGTGTCAGAATGACGACTTAGGTCTCATGAGATCACAGTGGGTTTACTTACATAATCCAGGGCAATCTCTCTGGCTTATAAACATGTGATTCATGCCCCCAGTTCCATTTGTAATATCCCTTTTCAGTAGTGCCTAGCTTAGTGTTGAATAATAAATGGTAGATATTTTCAGGTAGTAGATAGCATCTGAAAATTTTTGTTATAATAAATATAAATTCAGAACCATGTACAGATCACCAATTCCCAGGCTTTGTCATGTCATAGGGGATAATACATTTCAAATCTTTACCCTGGGAATAATATTATGGACATCTCTTAGCCCAGGCTAATAAGTAGATCTCATACTACAAAGTCACTCTAGAATTCTGATTTCCCTGACTTCCACTGCCATCTTCCCTAGAGCTTCTAACGTTTTAACTTGTTTAGTTATATGCCACCTCTTCATTATGGCTTAGCAGACCACCAAACACATGGGTCTACTATTCTACTCAAACTAGAATTTTGAATTCAGTGCCACTGAGGCCACTCAGAGGGACCCAATTCCCTCTATGTCACTGGCACAGGGATTGCACACAGCTAAGCACTGACTGAGGCTTTTGAAAATTTTAGTTGAAAATAGAGCTTTCTTTAATCCTTTATGCTATGTATCCCATTACCCCATTAACCCATAACCAGTAACCACTTCCTAGTTAAAGGCTGTTAAGGTTGTTAAGAGGTGGTGGATGGATCCCTCCCTTATGCCTAGGAGTCTGACTATGCTGTCTCCATGGCTGCCGATATTCTACGTACATTTACAATCCTCTGGTAATGTTCCAGCGAACCTGGGACCATTGAAACCAGAACTTCTGCTATTGTCAACCTCAGTTGAGTTGTGAACCCTCCTCCGAATAACCTGTAGGGGTCTTGAGAATATCACTCCAGGACAACTGTAATGATATCTAGATGACTCTGTTCACCTTCCAGCTGATTCTTTCTCAGACAAAGAGGGGCAAGACCTTGCTTGGGTAGCTCAGCAGAAAGCTTGTAATTGCTGAAGTCAGTCTTTATGTATGGCCTGTAATGGGTCAGACTGGAAGCTGAGCTAAGATTAATGCATATGAAAGGTGAGATGGTCCTGCAATGCTCTTTGGTGTCGTTGCTGCATTGACCCTGCAAAAGACTTCTTCTGTTTTTGGTTATTGCTGCTATCACTTGGCATTTGGGGGTCTACATTTGGCTTTCTGGATGTAGGGTAGGTTGAGATAGTAACATGGACCTGAGCCAGAGCAGCAGAGGCAGCACCAGTGATAGCTACAGTAACAGCCAGGCATAGCAGCAGCATGGTAGCTGGAGAGTTCCAGAGAATAGTTAGAGGCAGAGGCAGCAGAAACAGCAGAGGATGATAACTAAAGATGACGGAGTGTAGGCTCTGGTCACCGAAGAACGTGCAGGACCTACCAAGCAAGACATAACACCTGGGGGTCTTAATATCCAAGATTGTAAAGCTAGCTGGCATGGATTACTGCTGACCACTGCCGATGATGCTACTACCTAAAACTAAGGACTTTCTTAGATGCCAAGGGCCCGTCCACTGACAATTAATTAAATTCCAAAGCAGTAAGCCTGCAACCTGAGAATCTGGAGCTGTAAGAATCTAGCTTTCTAATGTAGGGAGACCTATGTTTCTAGTTATCAGGCCTCAAAGCTATAAGCTACAAGTCTGTCAGCCCAGCCACAAGCCTTTGCACAACATTTTTGGTCACTCGTGGTCTTCACCTTAATATATCAAAGGGACATCCATCATCAAGTAACATAACTTATATCAATAAAGGCCAGCTGATATAAGCTTAGTTAATTCTTTTCTAAGCCAATATCTCTAGAGAACTTTCCCACTTCTCTCTCTCTCTCTGTGTGTGTGTGTGTGTGTGTGTGTGTGTGTGTGTGTGTGTGTGTGTAAAGTTTATTTATAAAAGTTGACAAAAATATCAGAAAGTAGTACATCAAAACAGGTCATTCTCCATGTGAAGCCCAGGTCTCTCCACAACTCAGATTTGACTCTAAGTCTACCTGTAACACAATTCATTGAGAGCAGATTTTAAGGAGTTCAACATCAGTTTCAAGGATATTGACATAAGGAAGGAGCCATCATAGGTTACTAACATGAGGGGAAGAAAAACAGAAGCCAGAATTGCAGGGGAGTTGAATAGTGGAGGAGAACAAAGGCATGCCAGCATCTCTGTGTCTGTCCATCTGGACTCCTTTCCTCAGTCTATCTGCAATTGTCCTCTGAGAGCAGGAGCTGGGGCATCATGCCTGTGTCTCCAGTCTCACCTAACGTTACCCAGGAGGTGTGTCCTTGGAATCCATTTTCCAATTTAAGGCAATTGAAATCAGCACAGCCCAATGGCAGGTTCAAACCTCAGTCTCCAAGCAATTGTCTTCCCTTATAGCCTGCTTAGATTCCCTTTCTCTCCTGAGAATAAGTTGTAAGAGAAGTAACAATCCCGATGCCCCAAGGGGGAATTAAGCAAGGAAACTCAGGAAGGCGGAGTTTTCTGCTGATGAAGTGACGGGCAGATCTGAAGACTTTAACCTCCTTTGTGTCCTCATTTCTGTTCTAGTTCCGGAAGAACCAGAGCATCATCCCTTAAAGCTCACCCATGGCCACGTTTGGGTCATTAAATGTGAGAAAATACTTTCTGTGATTGCTAACTGTCACATTGTTGATACATCTGTACAGCAGACAGAAGTGGTATGGGACTGGCTGTCACCATATGCAGCAGTGGTTAGAACAATCCAGTGCTGTTTAAGATTAAAACACTCTGTGAAAAAAACATATATCCACCCCTTTACTTTGTCTGAAGCAACTCATTGGAATTGAAAATTAGTTTAAATCCCCAGTGAAAAGACAGAATGATATGAAATTCTAAACATTCTGAATGGCAAATGCCAAGTCTCATTGTCTGCATGAGCAAGAGAGATCTAAGCATTTGGGGGCAAGCTTCATTGCCCGCAATAGAAGAGTTTAGTCTGAACATCCTATGGCGTTTGGCACACACTGGTTAATAAATACATTCTTGTTAGAGATGGAATTACATAGACAGAGTATGGTATCACTATAGAAGGTCAAAGGTGGATTAGCTAAAACAAAAGAAATTTGGATGGTGACCAGAGTGGTGATGATAGTGTTTGGGGGTTCACCAGAGTGGTGATGATAGTGTTTGGGGGTTCACCAGAGTGGTGATGATAGTGTTTGGGGGTTCTCGGGTGACCAGAGTGGTGATGATAGTGTTTGGGGGTTCTCGTTGTAGATTGTTTGTTTGCTTACTTCTTGTTTCCTTTCATAACACTCTCTATAAGGGCTGTTCTAGTGAACCCAGAACAGAGAAACAAAGTTTAGAACTACTGACACATAGATATTTTAAGATGCTAATTTCTACATAAAATCTACCCTAACATTCACACCTGAAAACCATTAAATTCTCTCTTTAAGCATTCTCAAAATTTCCTTATATTAAATGATTACAAATTCAGATCATACCTTTTAGCTAAATATTTATAAATTTATTCTCAGAAATTTTACGTTCTTTCATATTTTTCTTCTCTTCTTTTCTGTTGTAACAGCCTTCGAATTTAGGTTTGAGTATTACTTTTTAAAACACTTTTCCAAGTTCTAAAAACAGTCATTTTGTTTCCATAAACAATGGCTTAATGCTACAGTTAACATAAGCAGACTCTAGGAGACACAGTAAGGACTGGGCTCCACGATCCTGAGTGCTCTTTGCCCTGATATGCGCATGTTAACAGACATTTAAAGAAACATTCACAATGTACTTGTATCCAATTATATCTCTTTTCTCATTCTCCATTCACCTGGAGGCTTCTGCAGTCACATTGGCTTCTCCAAGAATATTGAGAGTTTCTGTGCCTGTTCCTCATCCCAAATATCCCTCTATAATTCCAAGTTCCCCCCAAAGACTGTGAAAGAGATAAACCCACGCCTCTTTTCCAGCTTGCTTTGTGATGTCTTCAGAGCTCCATTCTGACCAGGAAGCACCTAGAAAGTTGTATACCTGTCACCTGCTCCCCAGATTTTTGGAGGAACCTCTGCAGTCTCTGCTGTGGTGCTTCTGGAAGAAAGGGACAGGTCTAGCTCCTTCCTTGGTTCTTGGAAGAGCTGTGAGAACATTGACCATCCTTTAAATTCGGCTTCATTTTGCTGAGGTTCTTAAGAGCTAGTAGTTTTGCACAGACATTACCTCATTAAGTACCTGAGCAGGTTACATGAACCTGAATAACAGCAGTGTTGTCCCTCCAAGGCTGCGTCTGTCATGTATGCTGTTTTCATTTGTAATATTTGATGCTAATATGCTATGCTGGTTTTCCCCACATTTATTTAGAGAACTAAAGGGTAGCTCATTATTACAGAGTATACTTTTAATTTTATTTAGTCTGCAGCTAGTGGAGTCCTAGCTAGAAACTACTGGTTGATAAGACAGGATCTTTCTGTGAAGCCCCTCAAATATAAATGAGCATTTGAATAAGGACACAATCATGCCTTTGGGTGTAGTACACTTCTATTTAAGACTCTAGTTTCTTTGTTTTGTGCCTCTTGCATGCTAACTGCTGACACTTCCTTGCCTGTATGTTTGTGAGTGTTTCTGATATATATCTATTCTCCTGTAGCACTTTTACTATTTATGCTGAGCCCTTAATTTCCTTGCTTATTCCTTTGAACTGAAACATTTAGTCTAAGATGTTGTTCTTGGTAAATCTCTCAAACTTTGTTTACCACTTGAAATATTCTTGCTCTGTAAAACTCTGTAGTGAATGGACATCAATGGTGTCTCAAATAAGCTCACCCCTACCACTCTTTTAAGACTTAAACCCTGCATGATTATCTACTATGCACACAGGAGAATAACTATTGACATGTATATGTGCACACATCCTTTATCACATTGTTTGTGATAGAATAAAACAAAAAATATAATACACACTAAAAATAAATATATCCTTTTCCTTCTTATTTGAAGTCCAGAATCCATAAAACATCTGAAACTGAGAAAACAGAGCTCCATCTATCATAATTTAAGCTGTAAAGATATCCATAGATGCAGCAACTCTAGGTTAGAAGAATGAAGAGAGGATAGGTCTTCTAACATAAATGGAATCACTTAAATGAAAAAAAAAGTTAAATAACACGTTAATTCCTCCCATGATGATTTTTGCATCAGAAATTCATAACAAGTACTGTTGCTGTCTAAAGGGTACCTGAGCACGCCGTGAACATTCTCTAGATCAGAGCTCAATGAAGTAAGAGTGAGTAATAGCCACTGGCTGGAGAAACTTGTAGAATAAATCTATTTAATTGCATCTGTAGACCGAGCTTTGCTTCTGGGTGGGGGGAGCAGGACTAGATACCCTATCACAGACCCAATCTCACCAGTGTCAGTGAGCTGTGTGAGTTGTCTCTATGGGTTGTAAATTGGATCCCCTCAGTGACCAGTTAATGTTTTCTGTATTTACGGCAGGATTTCTGTTTTTTACAGCCACCAGGGCACTTTGGCAACATAAAAATTTAAAAATAATTTTTAGCAATCATACCGTGCCAATTTTTTATAGTTAAAGGGGCTCATTTAAATTGGAAAACCTGCTAGTCTGAAATTTTCATCTGAAGGATTACCACCAGCCTGAGCTACTTGTCTGATGAGGGTCTCACATGGCTTATCTAATGTGAAATCTCCATGTGGTATATAGTTTCATTAAACGGTGATCAAGAATACATTAGTTCAAAACAAGAAAAGGCAATGGAGCTTAATCCGCCAGGCATCTTGGCGCAACAACTTTAAAAGAGTTATTGAAGTGAAACAATTTGAGAATTAAAAGTCTCCCACTTATACCAGGCTCCTGTCAGGAGCCTAAAAGCCAGCTTTGCCTTTTCCTGTTTTCTGTTTATGTACTAAAAGGAGAGAGAGAGAAAGAGAGATTTCCCTGAAACAATATTTTGAATACTGAAAAGGCAGTACAATGCACATATGGGTGAAATCACCTAATCAATTAAAAAAATAGATTTATCAAGATGAAAAGATGAAGTAGGTGATAGAAACACTGAAATAAACAGAGAGGTGAAGCCCTTGAAGAAAAACGCAGGAGAAAAATGACTCATAAATCTCAGGAAAGCAGATCCATGTGCTTTGTAAGTATGATGTGTACTTGAGTTCTGTAAACAATGGTACAGCAGCATCCTTCTTAGGCATTACCATTAAAGCAGGTGCTCATTGTACGAATGGATGGCTTGAATAGACTTTGATATGTATGTGTGATGCATACATTAATGAGTGTTAATTATTCACATTTTAATATACACAAATTAATAATGATGATGACTTTATAGGTAATATTTTGTAACTATTAGAAAATAAATCAGGGTGATGATAAAGCAGTATTTATACATTTTGTTTTATAGGTAGTATTCAATGTTGGCAGCCAGACAGTGCATACAGTCCTTTGATCTGTCTAATCATTTTCTCCCATTAGCACTTGATGAAAAATGTATTAGCTTATGTCAAGAAATCTCTACTCCCAGCAGAAAAGATTTGAAAGATTTCTCATACACTATAGCACGAAGTAAAGCGAGCATTTTGTTTTGACTTTTAAAGAATGTTTACTTCCAATATTTTAAAGAAAGGGTATCAAAAGTTTTTTATTGGACTTTATAAGAATAAAGTTATAATTTAATTTTTCATACTCTTATTATAGTACATTAGAAAGATTACAATGACTCAAGTCTAAAAGGTCAGCTTCTAGCAACACCTGTCACTAAATACTAATTTTTTATTTGTATTTGATTTTGAGCTTGGATTTAGAATGGCCATAAAGCAAGTACCCCACCCACTCCATTTCTCTAGTCACATATTTCAGCCTCAATCCTGGAGGAACTGTGTCTAATGGTGTAAAGATATGTCAGGTTCTGTGTTATTTAATCTGAGTTCTCTTGTGAAAAGTGATATATCCTGTTGTAAAACCAAGTTAAAAACATCTTTTAAAATCTCAAACAGTACATGCCAGCTAGTTCATACCTCTGCTCCCCCCCCCCCTGTAATTAAAAATGCTGTACCCAAAATGCCTGTGACCCTGTATGTGTCCTTCGGATATACACATCAGAGTCTCTTGTCATTATAGGTGTGATTCTCATAATGCTCCCTCCTAATCTGCCAAGGTATTTGCAGCTGGGGAAGGTTACAGCTTTGATATCCATGCTCTTGGTATGTCACGCACATCTTATCTTCCAGGGTTTGCTGCAGCCTTTTAGGGAAATTAATGAAGTTCTTGTAGTTGGCAGCAAGGATAGCCACAGAATTTGGGCACTCCCTAAATTCAATCAGAGTCTAGATAAAACACAAGCCCTATTAATGCATGGGTGCTGTTATGCCCCTATTAATATAGCTGAAAGCCGTCAGGCACTAGTGGTTCTCAGAAACATAAAAAAGTTTGTATTAAAAATCACTGAGCAGTACAAAAATGGAAACAATACATATAAATTAAACTCAGTGCCCAACTTTACAAAACAACTTCCCGTATAAAACAATAGTCTATGCTTACAGCAGTCCTTGCCATAGTAAATACAAGGTTTTTACCTGTGTGTGCCCAGACAAGTAAAATTATTCTATATTTTTTTTTATTAAAAGAATAAAATTTTGTTTGTATTTTACAACAAATCCTGCTGTACTTTTATTCTCACTGTTATAAGGTACTGCTTAAAAGGTAGTTGGTGGTAAGCCTGGTGCTATTTCCTGTTGCCTGCTCTGACTAGTCCATGGCTGAGCACTTCTCCTGTGTATTCGGTGACAAATGGCAATCACTTCATCATTTATCTTATGACAAATAGCAGATTCAGCCACAAACTGCTGGCTGTAGCAAACTTACAGGATGAAGTTCTTTATTGTTTATGGTTTCTGGGTTGATGTATTCATGCCTTGTTTATTTGTGAAATGAACAAAAATCAGTAAGCAGGCATGAACAGAAATTTGGCCACGCAATCAATTGTAGTTTGCTTTTTTTTTTTTTTTCTTCCAGTCTTCCAAGGACCTTACAAGGAAATTCGCTGAACTAGGTCTAAGCTGTAAGCTGCCTTTAGAAAAAAAAGTCATTAGAGGATGCATCAAATTGTGACATTATGCCCTTAAGCCAAAATAACACTGAATGGAGTTCTTACCTCGCATTAACCTCCCAAATAAGGGTCTTAAATTTGATAGCAAGCTATTGTCATAGACAAGTGGCATAGGCCAAGAGTAGAAGGAAATTACCCCCACTATACTCTCAATTTAAGCAGTGTGATGAAGTTCTCACTCATTGTTTCATACAAAGGAAATTTGCAACCCAACTTGTGCATGGAGGTACTTTGTACCTGAATCCCATGCTCCAACTGTGACAGGATAGCATGAATTCTCAGCGTTCTCATCCATGTGGCTCCTATGATTGATATATAGGAAGTATTAGTCAGTCACATACTGAATCACATTGACATTGAGCTTAAGCTGTTCCCCAGGATTCTCTGAGCGTTTGCCACCCACCAGGACACACTCAAAATCAAAGCATGACATTCTGAACAATGTGCACCTGAATGAATCAGAACAGTTCAGTAAAAAGACAAAAGCCACGGTAACGTCTTATTTTAGATCAGTGTCTTTGAGAAACCCATGGGACTCATTGGTTTCCATTGTTAACAGCACAGGTTAGTGATATGTTTATGATCTAACAAAATGTATCAAAATTATTGATCAATCACTAGGAAGTATAATACCCTGAAAAGTGTTAACATTAAAGAAAGGATTTTTTCTTCCTTTATTTGAGTATAAACTGAAAGTGAAGAAAATTATTTAAATATGAAAACTAAGGCACCTGTTCAGGATATGCAATAAAGCCTTAGTATCTAGATTATTGGCAACCACCAGCTGAAGGAAGTTATCCCTACCAGACTGTATAGGTTACAAAACTCAATAGGGGATATGCTACTTTAAGGCATCACAAATCATGGTCTCATTTACTGAGAATAAAATGTTAATTGCGTTCCATTCCTATTCTTAAATGTTTTACATAGAGCCCCTTGATTCATGCTCTCAAACTAAAATTTGTGATTGCTACCTTAGTATGGGTAGCCTCACAGTTCTACATGGACCTGGGTATTGTATAATAAAAGTACTAGGTGCTTACATGAAGTACACAAAAACTGTTTATGTCGAGAAAAGTTTTGCACATGCACACACAAAAACACAAACACAAACCATCTCTCTCTCTCTCTCTCTCTCTCTCTCTCTCTCTCTCTCTCTCTCTCTCTCTCTGTTTTGATTTGGTTTGGTTGACTGGTGGTATCAAAACTACTATTTCAAATGGAAACAGAAGTTGCAGGTCCAGAGCACAGATCTGAGATTTGCATATGCTATCTGCTTGGCTCATCAGAGGTGAATGTGAGTTTCCACTGCACTTAGCTATAGGACAATTTCAATGCAGTTATTTGCATAAACAATTTGATTGGTAAGCATTGCTGCTGTCTCCTATAAAAACATACTTAGGGTACATTTCTTTTGTGTATTTTTACAGAAAGTAAAATAGAAGATAAAAGAAAACTATATACAGAGAAATTTGGCCAAATAATTCAACTAGAAGTCAAATCATGTATGAGTTAAAATTATTTCACAAATCATGTTAATTGAAATTGCTCTAAAATAGAAATATTAACAGTGTGTGTAAATTATTAATTAAAACAGTAATATATGATCTAATTTTCATGATCTTTTTCAATGTCTTTATTTTTTTACAAAGTGACAATGATTGTGTGTTAGTATTATATGCATTTTAACTTAGTAGATAATTCCTATGTGGTTACATATTCTTTTAAAATGTCTACACATTTACATTTAAGTCCATAGAAGTACACATACATGCATACATATGTATCTGAGTGGTTTAATAACTGTGCTTGTCATTGTCAACTCGGTAAGATTTAGAATTACCTAGAGTTACATGGTAAGATGGGATTCTGTGGGTGTCTTTGTATACATTTCTGGATATTTACTAAATGTACGTGGCACTCTCATATGGGCTTGGTGCACAGATTGAATAAATGAGTGGGGAAGCAAGCAGACCACCCACATTCCTTTTTTTTTCTGCCCCGTCTTCATCATGGAATAAGTTGCTCTGCCATAAACCTATCGGATCAATAAACCTCCCCTCCTTTAAGCTGTTTACGTCAGGTATTCTGCTTCATTAGTTGGAGAAAAAAAATAACAGCAGTCCAGTGGAGAATGTGTGTGTTCAATGGATCTTGGCTGAGTAACATGTTAAAGCTTGAATATGAAGTTATTATGACCTTGTTTCAGACAGCATTCTGCTTACAGTCCAGATGGAAAGAAATATAGGAAAGAAACAAATTCAGTGGATGATTGCAGGGAGAGCAATTCAAACGCCATATACAATAAACAGGGGTTTCCCCAAGATGGCTTTGATGAAAATTTTGATTTTTAAAATGGAAGGCTTGGTAAGAGTTATCCATGTTTTTAAAATGCATAAGAAAATTTTGGATAGTATTTTACAATACAGAAAACAGAAGGGACTAAAAGATGGTGGATTCTGGAATGGACATAGTCAGCAAAAATGAAAACTGTATATGCAGACATGGTGGGAAGCTGAGGAGTTTGAACATTTTCTTAAGTGAAGAGAGGAGCAAGTAATGGATTTGAGATAGTAGTGCTTCCACTAGTTTTGACTCCTTTTAAGGGAGTGACTTTGGCAGTAAAGTGAAATTGAATTTTGATACGTATAAATTTGGGTTGAAAGGAAAGGGAAGAAGTCCTCATAGCTCCAGGCTTTCAGTGATGACCATTTCAAGAAACACAGTGGCAGCTGCAAATACAAAGAGAAATTTGGTGGTGGTAATAGTAGTAGTAGTAGTAGTAGTAGTAGTAGTAATGAAACTCAGTGAAGCTGTGGTTATTTGTTGACTTTAAGAGACAAAGAGAAAAAAGGAATTCTAAGTTCTTGGTTTCCAGGCTGTGAAGCTGGGTAAGTGGTGCCTTATACAAGCAGGAAGCAAAATATGAAAGAGAGTTCATTCATCCTTGGAAATATTGAACCAAGAAGCCTGTATCACTGAGATGATCATAGAAAATACTGACATAGGTCTTGAAATCCAGATATGGGAGTTGCTGTAGCACTTGGGGAAACAATTTTCTATGGAGTTATTAAAACATCAATTGGAAGATATCAGGGTTATGAGCAGATGTCTATGGATTTGCAATATAAACCAAGTAGCACAGGGTAATGGTCAAAACACGGTTTCACAGTTTAAAAAAATATATATAGTCACATATTCCAAGGACTACAGGTCAACAAATGAAGTTAGGGCTAGTTAACAGTGCATCCAGATCGTCTAGTTTATCCAGTTCATCTGGATGGTAGAGATAGAAACCATATTTCAGTGACCTGAAGAGAAATTAAGTACAAAAATTTGGTATATATTATTCTTCCAAAAAATACACCCTGTCAGGAAGTGGTCAATTAGTATACAGACATAGAGCATGGGAGCTTCATGGTGGGGACACTTGAGCACCTTTATCCACTGAGAAGGAAAACCTAACAGAGGAGGAATTCTTTCTACAAGAACAAAGGAGAGGTTGCAAAAAGAATGCAGAATAAAATTAGATCAGAAGGAGCCCTGGTGTAAATGTCAGTCTTGAATAGAAGAGTCTTAAATACAAGGAAAGAAGGGTGTGGAAGCAAATAAGCTGTCATTTAAGGCCCAGTATTAGTTTTATGTGCATGTGCGCATTTCTGTCTGTGCTTATGTACGTTCATGTGAGTTGGGGGTGGAGCTGCAGAAGCCAGAATAAAGTGTCAGATCTCTTCAAATTAGACCTACAGGGAATTATGAGCTCCCTGAGCTGGGAACTGAACTGGTATCCTTTGGAAAAGCAGCAAGCATTCCTAACTGCTGAGCTGTCTTTCCAATCCCTATTTTGCAAGGTTTATTTTTATTTCGAGCAGATGGCTCTGAAGGGGGTGATTTTATCTTCAAATAAGAAAGAGTAAGACTGAAAGTTTGGTGAAGAGGTTTGGGACCGAAAAGTTTGCAAGAGATGTAACTGGGGACTCATTAAAAGAAGAGAATTACTTACAGGTCTTGAGTTTTTAATAGCATTGGAAGGTTACTTTGGACCAGAAAATGTAAAATAAAGCCTTAAAAAAATGTAGAGTTTACATTTGTTAAGGCTGCAACTGACCTAAACAAAATGGATGGCAGGTGTATATGGAGGCTAGCAAACCAGTAGGCAGAATACTACCATTGATGTCTGAAGGGGTGTAAAAGATAGACAAGAAACTGACTAGTGAGTTAGCAACTATGAGGAGCAAAGCATTTTTGGAAATGTTAGCTCAAGAAGGCGGGAGTCATTCCTTACACAGAGAGAAAACAGATAATTACTCTGAAATCCATGAAAACTCTTGTCCCAACATTCAAGAGACTGAGGGAATTCAAAGGTAACCTGTTCCACGCAATAATATTCTAGGAGGAAAGCAAGATGTGGGAGAGAAAAGAGGAGGAAAGGGAGATGGTAGGAGAGAGAAAGAAAGCAATAAATAAAGAAATTTAAAAACACACAGAGAAGGAAAGAAAGAGGAGAAAAGGAGGTGAATGAGAGAAATCTGAGGGTCCACAGGGCATGCATGGGCAGAGGGGGATTCTCCCGTATAAGGGTCAGGCCAAACATTCTGACAAAACCATCTGCCATCACCTCCTTCTCTCTAATGTAAGAGCGAGGGATGAGCAATAATATAAGCAGGGCAGGTGCTGATAGGAACTAAGAAATAAGGACTAGTTACTGCTTCTGACAAGATAAAGACGGGGAAATTGAGACACCTGAGATTTATTTTGTAAGGGACAAATACATAAAATGCCAATTATGGTGTCATATAAAATGGAATGAGACTCACAATTGCTTTCTACATACTAACATGTCACCTTGCTCTGCATCTTTCCTTGGTCCTGGAGTTACTAGAGTTCCTCCTGATTCTCCACTCAGACTCCCATGAGCCTCTGTCTATCTGTAAACACAACACTAGGAGAACCAAGCTTCAGAGTCCAGTGGGCCCGCCTCACCACACTCTAAGGCTTGTGCTTAGGGGATCTTCAGAGATTCATTGTACTTCTCTGGACCTCAGAACATGTCACAGCGATTCAAGGGTGAGAATGAGTGAACAGAGGCCATCACCCTTATTCTAGTGTTTGAGTTTCTCTGCAAACTTCAGGATAAAAGAAATATGCATCATGGGCCTAGGGAACATCATTACCAAAGCAATATAGTATATACTGAGGGAGGAAATTCTATGGCAGGTCAAATTTTCTGATCAGGCATACAGGAAGAATAAGGGTAGCATAAACCAGGTGTGTGTGTGTGTGTGTGTGTGTGTGTGTGTGTGTGTGTGTGTGTGTATGATGACATGGACCAGAAAAGAATGTTTATCCTGAAGATTCCAGAGATAAAGAAGCTCTTCTGAGTGAGGAAGTTGGAAAAGCAAGCCCCTCACAGGGGGCACAGAGTGTTAACATTGGAGAGCGCCTTATCTTTATCTATGACTTGATCCAGTTTTTACAGAAAGCCATGGTACCCAGAGAGGTGAAACCTTGGATGAAAGTTCAATATCACTAAATAATAATAATAATAAATAATAATAATAATAAACCTGTATAGGCCTCAGGAGAAGGAAAAGAGCAAGGGATACTCAACTATTTCAGACAGAATGCAGACAGGCAGATTTGAACCAAAAGACCCTTGTGAAGATTGACGTGTAGTGATTTCCATTCAAGCATGCATGTAAATTATTAGGGCTCTTGGAGTTTTATGTTTTGCAGAAAGAGCAAGTCTAAAGCTTATTGCAGCTAAAGAAATATTTCAAAAACTATAGCTATAGAGTTTAAATTGTGTTTTCCATAGTAAATATTTTATTTTTTATTAATTAAAATTGGGACAGAAAAAAACTTAAAATGAGATTCTCCCCTCAAAGAAATACAGCCTACTAAAACAAGGAATCTGAGAGGTTTACGCTGTGGGTTTCAGAGCCTTTCCTCATAGCTGGTTCTAACATGTCAAATGGGATTACCACAGGTGACTCTGCCACAGGGAACTTTGAGCTCCCTGTAATCTCACACTTCCCATGTCCTGGGATTCCTCCCACTTCTGCACAATGAAGGAGCCATTTCATGATGCAAATGCTGAGATGAAGTGCAACATCACACCATCGTTAAACTTAATCAATCTCATGCCTGGCACCTGCTTCGAGGAAGCAGCACCTGGTGTAAGTGGGTACAGAGACAGAAGTCTTACTTATTATTTGTATTTGATGATGAATATCTTTACACAGTGATCAACAGGGGCTGATAGCCTCCAAGCTATCTACCTAAAGGATCAAAATCACATTTAACAGCTGAATCAAGAGTGATAGTGTTGCCCTCCCTAAACCTTACATCATTATGCATCTACACAGAAGAAATACAAATTAAGCTGTTCTGAAGCTTAAAATCTGACCCGTATAACCAGGAAAGTCCACACTCCTACCCAGCCTCTCAAATAAATAACAATGTTTTTCTAAAACTTTTAACTACTCGCTGGAATATGACAGAAGGAATATAAGAGTTGATTTATTCAACAAACTGTCTGCATCATGTTTGGGTGTGACATTGGATTTATTATTCCTGTCGACTTTCTAATTCTTGTTTTTGAGTAATAGCCCAAGAAGAGGATGTTAGATAGTGACACCTGAAGTTAGTGACATGAGACCAGGGCCTTTGCCTCCTGGTTATAGAAGTGGAATTCATCCTAGTGACCCCTTCATTCTGCACTTCCACAGTCTTTAAGCATTTCCAACCAGCCAAATTTTTCTATTATCAAAAATCAGTTAACTGCATGATTTACCCAGGCTGATCTCACGAGCTTAAATCTCCCAGTAAAATGTATCCCTAAGAGGAATGAATTGTTAAATTAGCTGAAATTGCACTTTTTGAGAAACTGAAACAGGTGTGATTTGAATGCACATTTTACTTGGATTTTAATGCCCAATGGAGAAAGGAATTCACACAACTAAAAAGAATGTATTCCTTGCAAATTTCCTTAGCTTACCCACAGCTGTAGATTTGTGGGTGCAATGGCCTGGCTGCCCTGACAAAACAGTTGGAAATTAAAATGGCTCTATACGCCAGGAAATGACCACCACATGTTTTGTCTGGTTTGGTTTTTCAGAAGAAAATAAGACAATGTTATCATTTGTTCTAAGTATACTATACTGTAACTGCCAACACCCACAACTAAATGTTGGCTGAGAAATGTGATAAATACAATAGGAACATTTGAGTATATGATTAGTAAGTAGTTTCTAAGCTTCTTTTCTGTATGTATTAAAATACCATAGTTTAAACAATTGCCCTTAATCCAGCATCTATGCAATCAATGAACAACAGCAGTTCTCTTAACTCATCCTGTGCATGAGACATATGACAACTGTGTTCCCAATTTGCATTTCAAATATTCTTGCTTGGGACTATCTATTTTATGTCAACCTCTTGTCTTAGACTTTTTTTTCTAAAATTTACATTTAATATACATGATATATTCTAAATATATTTTGAAATTCTGGGTTTTGGTTTTTTTTTTAAACTTTATTTAGCTTATCAATTCCTTCGTTTCCAATGTCAATTTGTTTTTTTAAGCCACAGTGTCTCAAAGTGTAACCTGTATAATCGACTGGTTTTCCTTAAGTTCCTTCTTGAGGAAGGAGGGCAGGCAAGGAGTGTAAGTATCTTGAAATAATATTAAGTCATCTCATCTTTCTCAGGCAACACAGGTGGAAACTGCAGAGTGCATAGCATGGACCAGCAAGGCACTCATCGACACTCATTGCTGTCAATGCCCCTACCTAACCTATACCCCTACCTGGCCAATGCCTTTACCTGGCCAATGCCCTTATCTGACCAATGCACCTTAAGGATTGACTTCGTGTTGCGGTAAATATTAACTGCATTAAATTTAAAGATACAAGCACATATCTCTTTGTGATAAAATAAGATAGAATAAACCTCTGCTGTCTCCAGGAAAAGAGATTTTTGATATTTGGTTGTATGAACTGAACTATCCACAGTTTTAGGAAATATCAGTTTTACTCTTAAAAATCACTTTTACTTTAAAAAAAAAAACCCACAATTTTGGTTATCCATGCTCAACTATTTAATATACATTTTCTTAAAACATAAAAAAAAAATGAACCTTCCATTACAAAGGCACAAACTACACATTTTGTGTGGGAGACAAATTAAAGGTTTCAAGTGAAACTTAGAATTTAAAAAGGCTTATGAATGTGTTATGATAAGTTTTTCAAAAGCTAGATCACCTTGTAACAATTTAGGCATATACTGACAAACACAATTTTATCTGCTGCAGTAAGATACATTTGTCACCATTTCTGGAGCTTTGTGTCAGAACATGAGCTTGTCATTCTCAAGACCTTGAATTTAACTGCAAGCCTTAAAGGACAATTAAAAATGGGATTGTCTGGAGAGAGCTTACACTAGCAACTTGACTACATAAAATAATTCCATAATTTTCAAAATGACCAAGGAATGGCATCACCTGTGGATGTTTATTTAATAGTGTATGGGAAGTTCATAAACATGACTTTTTAATGCAAAGGAAAACAATGCAAGAAGTTTCAATTTTCTGAATTTCAGAACAATAGCAAAGAAAGTGTGTATCAGAAACAGTTGTCTGAGACATCTGTGAAGACTAGCCTCTCTTTCCAGGTCTACATAGATACAACATGTATGTGAGATTGTGTTTTCTCATTGCTATGCCAAAAGTGATTTAAGATGATAATTTCTTGTGAAAACAGATAAAAGAATCCACTTCATTTTAGAAATTAAACTATTAGTAGGCAGACTTGAGAAAAGTACAAAAATACCACCAATTTTTATTGTTTAATACAGTTATGTTCAAAAATACTTGTGACATATCCGTGTTATTTTTAATGAATTACTGCATTATTTTTTTTCATTTCCAAAGTGGCAAATTAAAACAAATCACATAATCAAAAGCTCCTTGGGCTCCTGAATGATGAGCCCAGAAGACAAAATATTTTGAGGCTCTTTTTTTATTATTCTGTTTCTTTGGTTTTCAATTGTTTATGAATTTTATTTTATTTTTGTAGAATATGATTTTAATATTTTCAACTGTTAATATTCAATAGAGTAATTATTTTAAGATATATTTCTTTTTTTCAAAAATTTTTTTTCAACTTTTATTAGATATTTTCTTCATTTACATTTCAAGTGTTATCCAGAAAGTTCCCTATACCCTCCCCACTCCCGGCCCTGCTCCCCTACCCATCCGCTCCCACCCCTTGGCCCCAGCGTTCCCCTGTATTGGGGCTTATAAAGTCTGCATAACCAAGGGGCCTCTCTTCCCATTGATGGCCAACTAGGCCATCCTCTTCTATATATGCAGCTAGAGACACGAGCCCAGGGGGTACTAGTTAGTTCATGGTTATTCTTCCACCTATAGGGTTGAAGACCCCTTCAGCTCCTTGGGTACTTTCTCTAGCTCCTTCT
>LR752174.1:0-58609 GCA_902729485.2 Mus minutoides | reverse complement strand
TTTGTAGAAGGATCTGATGGTGTTTTGGATTTCCTCAGAATCTGTTGTTATGACTCCCTTTTCATTTCTGATTTTGTTGATTCAGATGCTATCCCTGTGCCCTCTAGTGAGTCTGGCCAAGGGTTTGTCTATCTTGTTGACTTTTTCAAAGAACCAGCTCCTGGTTTGATTGATTCTTTGGATAGTTCTTTTTGTTTCCTCATGGTTGATTTCACCCCTTAGTTTGATTATTTCCTGCCGTCTACTCCTCTTAGGTGACTTTGCTTCCATTTGTTCTAGAGCTTGCAGATGTGCTGCCAAGCTACTGGTATAAGCTCTCTCCATTTTTTTTTTTTGTCCCATAAGTTTGTGTATGTTGTGGCTTCATTTGCATTAAACTCTAGAAAGTCTTTAATTTCTTTCTTTATTCCTTCCTTGACCAAAGTATCATTGAGTAGATTGTTGTTCAGTTTCCAAGTGAATGATGGTGTTCTGCTACTTATGTTGTTATTGAAGAGCAGCCTTAGTCCATCATGATCTGATAGGATGCATGGGACAATTTCAATATTTTTGAATCTGTTGAGGACTGTTTTGTGGCCAATTATGTGATCAATTTTGGAGAAGGTGCCATGAGGTGCTGAGAAAAAGGTATATCCTTTTGTTTTAGGGTGAAATATTCTGTAGATATCTGTTAAGTCCATTTGTTTCATAGCTTCCTTTAGTTCCACTGAGTCTCTGTTTAATTTCTGTTTCCAGGATCTGTCCATTGATGAGAGTGGGGTGTTGAAGTCTCCCACTATTATTGTGTGAGGTGCAATGTGTGTTTAAGCTTTACTAAAGTTTCTTTAATGAAAGTGGCTGCCCTTGCATTTGGAGCATAGATATTCAGAATTGAAAGTTCCTCTTGGAAGATTTTGCCTTTGATGAGTATGAAGTGCCCCTCTTTGTCTCTTTTGATAATTTGGGGTTGAAAGTCTATTTTATTCGATATTAGAATGGCTACCCCAGCTTTTTTCTTTGGGCCATTTGCTTGGAATATTGTTTTCCAGCCTTTCACTCTGAAGTGGTGTCTGTCGTTTTTCCTGAGGTGTGTTTCTTGTAGACAGCAAAATGTCGGGTCCTGTTTGTGTAGCCAGTCTGATAGTGTATGCCTTTTTATCCGAGAATTGAGTCCATTGATATTAAGCGATATTAAGGAACAGTAATTGTTGCTTCCTGTCATTTTTGTTTTTAGAGTTGGGATTCTGTTCTTGTGGCTGTCTTCTTTTAGGTTTGTTGAAGGATTACTTTCTTGCTTTCTCTAGGGCAGAGTTTCCGGCCTTGTATTGGTGTTTTTCTGTTATTATCCTTTGAAGGGCTGGATTTGTGGAGAGATATTGTGTGAATTTGAATTTGTCGTGGAATACTTTGGTTTCTCCGTCTATGGTAAATGAGAGTTTTGCTGGGTATAGTAGCCTGGGCTGGCATTTGTGTTCTCTTAGAGTCTATATAATCTCTGTCCATGATCTTCTGGCTTTCATAGTCTCTGGTGAGAAGTCTGGAGTAATTCTGATAGGCTTGCACTTATATGTTACTTGACCTTTTTCCCTTGCTGCCTTTAATATTCTGTCTTTATTTAGTGCGTTTGTTGTTCTGATTATTATGTGTCGGGAGGAATTTCTTTTCTGGTCCAGCCTATTTGGAGTTCTGTAGGCTTCTTGTATGTTTATGGGCATCTCATTTTTTAGGTATGGAAAGTTTTCTTCTATTGTGTTGTTGAAAATATTTTCTGGCCCTTTAGTTTGATAGTCTTCCTTCTCATCTACTCCTATTATCCTTAAGTTTGGTCTTCTCATTGTGTCCTGGATTTCCTGGATATTTTGTGTTAGGGTCTTTTTGCATTTAGCATTTTCTTTGATTGTCTTGTCTATGCTCCCTATAGAATCTTCTGAGCCTGAGATTCTCTCTTCTATCTCTTGTATTCTGTTGCTGACGCTCATATCTATGGTTCCTGATTTTTTTCCTATGGTTTCTATCTCCAGGGTTATCTCCTTTTGGTTTTTCTTAATTGTTTCTACTTCCATTTTTAGGTCCTGGATGGTTTTGTTCCATTCCATCACCTGTTTGGTATTCTTTTCTCATAACTCTCTCAGTATTTCCTCTTTAAATGCTTTTAGTTGTTTATCTGTGTTTTCCTGTAACTCTCTAAGTTTTTTCTCTTTAAATGCTTCTAGTTGTTTATCTTTGTTTTCCTGTGTTTCCTTCTTGTAGTCCTCCATCATCATCATGACCAGTGATTTTATATCCATGTCCTGCTTTTCTGGTGTGTTGTTGTATCTAGGACTTGATGTGGTGGGTGAGTTTGGGTCTGGTGATGCCAAGTACCCTTGGATTCTGTTGCTTCTGTTCTTGCGCTTGCCTCCTGCCATCTCTTCCTGAGGAGACCTGGCGTTGGTGCAGACCAGAAAGGACCCGCTGTTCTGCCCTGGGCCTTTATCAATCTCCTGGCTGATGTCTCAAGTTCCACGAGATTGGGCCGGAACAGAGGCTGTGTTCCCCTGCTCACCTCAGGTCCCAAGCTAGCTTGGGGAGTCCCGAAAAAGCCTAGGAGAGTGCACAGCACCTGTGGCCCGAGACCCGATCTGGTGCTGGGCTGCTGGACCAGACGGGAAAGAAGGGGCTCTTCTGCCCTGGGCCTCTATCAATCTCGCTGCTGGTGTCTTAGGTTCCACGAGATTGGGCTAGGACAGAGGCTTTGTCCCCCTTCTCACTTGAGGTCCCCAGATAGCTTGGAGGGTCCCAGAGGAGCCTAAGAGAGTGCACAGCACTTGAGGCCCAAGGCTTGAGCTCCTGATGTGATCTTAAAGTCCTGGAGTTGCTGGGCTCAGAGGAAAATGGTGGGGTGGAGGGTGCTCTGGCTGGGAGAGGCCCAGCCTCCGGTGGGGCAGAGTTCTCGGATCCTGCCCCTGGGGGTAACTGCTGACCCACTGCTCCCAACACCACCTCTGCACTGCACTCACACTTAACCCTGATGTGATCTTAAAGTCCTGGGGTGTGTGAAGCACAGGACAGGCCCTAGCTGCGTCCACTGGGCTCAGAGGAGAGATGGCGGGGTGGCGGGTGCTCTGGCTGGGAGAGGCCCAGCCTCCGGTGGGGCGGAGTTTTCGGATCCTGCCCCTGGGGGCAACTGCTGACCCACTGCTCCCAACACCACCTCTGCACTGCACTCACGTGTAACCCCGATGTGATCGATCTTAAAGTCCTGGGGTGTGTGAAGCACAGGACAGGCCCTAGCTGCATCCACTGGGCTCAGAGGAAAGATCTCAAAATTTTTATTAGATATTTTCTTAATTTACATTTCAAATGCTATCCTGAAAGTTCCCTCCCACCTCCCACCGCCCTGTTCCCCTGCCCACCCACTCCCACTTCTTGGCCCTGGCATTCCCCTGTATTGGGCATGTAAAGATTAAAATACCAAGGGGCCTCTCCTCCCAATGATGGCCGACCAGGCCATTCTCTGCTACATATGGAACTAGAGACACGAGTTCTGGAGGTTCTGGTTAGTTCATATTGTTGTTCCTCTTCTAGGGTTGCAGACCCCTTCACCTCCTGGGGTTCTATCTCTAGCTTCTCCAATGTGGGCCCCATGCTCCATCTTATAGATGACTGTGAGCATCCACTTCTGTATGAGACAGCTATATCAGGGTCCCTTCAGTAAACACTTGCTGTCCTATGCAATAGTGTCTGAGTTTAGTGACTGATTATGGGATGGATCCCCCGGTGGGTTAGTCTCTGTATGGTCCATCCTTTCATCTTAGTTCTGTTCTAAACTTTGTCTCTGTAACTCCTTTCATGGATATTTTGTTTCCTATTCAAAGGAGGAATGAAGTATCCATGCTCTGGTCTTCCTTTTTGATGTTCTTGTGTTTTGCAAATTGTATCTTGGGTATTCTAAGTTTCTGTGCTAATATCCATTTATCAGTGAGCTCATATCCAATTACTTTTTTTGTGATTGGGTTACCTCACTAAGGATTATGTCCTTCAGATACATCCATTTGCCCAAGAATTTCATAAATTCATTTTTTAATAGCAGAATAGTACTCCATTATGTAAATGTACCACATTTTCTGTATCCATTACTCTGTTGAGGGACATCTGGGTTCTTTCCAGCTTCTGGCTATTATAAATAAGCCTGCTATGAACATAGTGGAGCATGTGTCCTTTTTACCAGTTGGAACATCTGGGTATATGCCCAGGAGAGGTATTGCTGGATCCTCTGGTAGTGCTATGTCCAATTTTCTGAGATAACACCAGACTGACTTCCAGAGTGGTTGTGCAAGCTTGCAATCCCACCAGCAATGGAGGAATGTTCCTCTTTCTCCACATCCTCCTCAGCATCTGCTGTCACCTGAATTTTGTTATGTCTCCCTTTTTATTTCTGATTTTACTAATTTGGATACTGTCTGTGTGCCCTCTGGTTAGTCTGGCTAAGGGTTTATCTATCTTGTTGATTTTCTAAAAGGACTAGCTCCAGGTTTTGCTAATTCTTTGTATAGTTCTTTTTGTTTCTATTTGGTTGATTTCAGCCCTGAGTTTGATTATTTCCTGCCTTCTACTCATCTTGGGTGTATTTGCTTCTCTTTGTTCTAGAGCTTTCAGGTGTACTGTCAAGCTGCTAGTGTAAGATCTCTCCAGTTTCTTTTTGGAGGCACTTAGAGCTATGAGTTTTCCTCTTACCACTGCTCTCATTGTGTCCCATAAGTTTTGGTATGATGTGTCTTCTTTTCATTAAATTCTAAAAAGCCTTTAATTTCTTCCTTTATTTCTTCCTTGACAAAGTTATCATTGAGTAGAGCATTGGTCAGCTTCCATGTGTATGTGTGTTTTCCATTGTTTTCATTATTATTGAAGACCAGCCTTAGTATGTGGAAATCTGATATGGTGCAAGAAATTATTTCAATCTTCTTATATCTGTTGAGGCCTGCTTTATGACCAATTATATGGTCAATTTGGGGGAAGGTACCATGTGGTGCTGAAGTATATTCTTTTGCTTTAGGATGAACTGTTCTATAAATATCTGTTAGATCTATTTGGTTCATAAGTTCTGAGAGTTTCACTGTGTCTCTATTTAGTTTATGTTTCCATGATCTGTCCATTGGTGAGAGTGGGGTGATGAAGTCTCATACAATTATTGTGTAGGGTGTGACATGTGCTTTGAGCTTTAGTAAAGTTTCTTTTATGAATGTGGTTATTCTTGCATTTGGAGCATAGATATTCAGAGTTGAGAGTTTATCTTGGTAGATTCTTCCTTCGATTGGTATCAAGTGTCCTTTCTTATCTTTTTTTGATAACATTTGGTTGAAAGTTGATTTCATTCAATATTAGAATGGATTCTCCAGCTTGTTCTTTGGGACCATTTGCTTGGAAACTGTTTTCCAACCTTTTACACTGAAGTAGTGTCTGCTCTTGTCACTGAAGTGGGTTTCCTGTATGCAGCAAAATGCTGGGTCCTGTTTACTTATTCAGTCTGTTAGTCTACATCTTTTTATTGGGGAGTTAAGTACATTCATGTTAAGAGATATTAAGGAAAAGTGATTGTTACTTCCTGTTATTTTGTGGTTAGAGTGGAATTATGTTTGTGTGGCTATCTTCTTTTGGGTTTGTTGTTTTCCATCTATTATCCTTCGAAGGGCTGGATTTATGGAAAGATATTGTGTAAATTTGGTTTTGTCATAGAATATCTTGTTTTCTCCATCTATGGTGATTGATTGTTTTCTTGGGTATAGTAGGCTTTGCTGGCATTTGTGTTCTCTTAGGGTCTGTATGAGATCTGCCCAGGATTGTCTACCTTTCATCCTCTCTGGTGAAAAGTCTGGTGTAATTCTGATAGGAATGACTTTATATGTTACTTGTTCTTTTTCCCTTACTGCTTTTAATATTCTTTCTTTGTTTAGTGGACTTAGTGTTTTGATTATTATGCGATGGGAAGAATTTCTTTTTTGGTCTAGACTATTTGAAGTTCTGTAGGCTTCTTATATATTCATGGGCATCTTTATCTTTAGGTATGGGAAGTTTTCTTCTATAACTTTGTTGAAGATATTTACTGGCCCTTTAAGTTGGGAATCTTTGCTCTCTTCTATATCTATTATCCTTAGGCTTGGTCTTTTCATTGTGTCCTGGATTTCCTGGATGTTTTGGGTTAGGAGCTATTTGCTTTCTGCATTTTCTTTGATTATTGTGTCCATGCTCTCTATGGTATCTTCTGCACCTGAGATTCTCTCTTCTATCTCTTGTATTCTGTTGGTGATGCTTGCATCTATGACTCATGATACCTTTCCTAGGTTTTCTAACTCCAGGGTTGTCTCTCTTTGTGATTTCTTTACTGTTTCTATTTTCACTTTTAGATCTTGGATGATTTAGTTCATTTTTTTTCACTTGTTTGATTGTGTTTTCCTGTAATTATTTAAGAGATTTTTGTGTTTCTTCTTTAAGGACGTCTACCTATTTACCCTGTGTTTTCCTGTATTTCTTTTTCTTTTCTTTCTTTTTTTTATTTCTTTTTTATTATATATTTTCTTTATTTACATTTCAAATACTATCCCAAAAGTTCCCTATACCCTCCCCCAGCCCTGCTCCCCTACCTGCCCACTCCCACTTCTTGGCCCTGGCATTCCCCTGTACTGGAGCATATAAAGTTTGTAAGACCAAGGGGCCTCTCTTCCCAATGGTGACTGACTAGGCCATCTTCTGCTACATATGCAGCTAGAGACACGAGCTCTGAGGGTACTGGTTAGTTCATATTGTTCCGCCTAAAGGGTTGTAGACCCACTTCAGCACTTTGGGTAATTTCTCTAGCTCCTCCATTGGGGGGCCGTGTGTTCCATCCTATAGATGACTATGCTCATCCCCTTATGTCCTTCTTAATGTCCTCTATCACCATCATGAGAAATGATTTTAGATCTGAATCCTGCTTTTCTAGTGTGATAGTGTATCCTGGACTTGTGATGATGGGAGGGTTTGGTTCTGATGATGCCAAGTAACCTTGGTTTCTGTTGCTTATGTTCTTATGATTGCCTCCTGCCATCTGATTATCTCCAAGTGCTTCCTGTCCTCACTGTATCTGACTGAAGCCTGTCCTTCCTGTGATCTTGGTTGTGTCAGAACTCCTCAGAGTTCAGCTGTCTCTGGGATCCTGTGATTCTGGGATCCTGGGACCCTGAGTTCCTGGTGTGACCAAGCTTCTGGGATCCTGGGATCCTGGACATGTTAGATAGCCTGAAACTGGAGCTTCTTCTGGCTGTTGTGGGACTGGATGCAGAGTTAGCACCCAAGTTTTGCTCAGGGCACCTCTGATCCTCTGATCTTGGGCATGCTAGAGAGCCTGGGATAGGAGCTTCCTCTGGGTGTTGTAGAACTGTCTGTGGACTTTGTGCTCAAGGTATGTTCAGGACCCTGGAACAGACATGAAGGAACCAGTGCCTCTGGTCATGCAGAGTTCCTGGGTGCCTGGGTCCCACTGGTCCCAGTTACTTCTGGTGTTGGGGCAGCTGTTGTGTCCTACTCACCTCTGCTCCTATGATCCTGACATTGTTAGAGTGCCTAGGAGTGGATGTTCTTCTGGGTGTTGTGTGTTGAGGCTCTTGACAGTGATAAACTTTACTCTTGTAGGAAACAAGTCTAAGATCATAGATCTTCCTTTAAACTGATGACAGAAAAGTCTTCATAGTGAATGATGAAGATCAGCCATGAGTTTCACTTAGAAATGTCCTGATAATGAGTCTGTATTATTGCAGAAATTCCAAAATTTGACTTTTTAAAACCACATCCAGATGTTCATATACAATAATTTTAGAGTCAGTTTTTGGCACAGTATAAATGATACAATTGGTGAAAGAAGTTTTAGCAACAAATATTATTTTGGTTGTTGAGTACTTTTTTACTCCAAGTGATTAGTTTTGACTATAATAATGACGTTATTTTTTAAGTGAAATGTAACTTACTTCATTATAGGATAGCTATAGCATTTCATTAAGGTCAAAATTCTTGAGAAAGAGTAGAAAAAAAAGATTGACTACCTATTGAGATATGGTTATTCAAAGCAGCTGTTGTTTTTCCCCTTTAAATTTAGTAGTTGAGTTTTTAGTGATAGTGATAAGCATTTTTGCTCAGCCCAGCCTACATGCTCTCTTGCAACAAGCAAAGCCCAAGCTTCCAATGCTTAGACCCACCTACATTTTGTGAAGACCTCCTGCATTAGATGAGAATGCTGTGTTCCTCTGCTTAAGACTAGTTCTGCCACCCAGGAACCACAAATGTTGAGTAATCATTCCACTCCTAGTTCCCATGCACTCTGCTCTAGTAGCCCATCCCAGAACACACAACCTACTGAAGTGAAATTGTGATCCTGGTTTCCCAAGATTAGACTCATGAATGTTGCCTGTGCACCAGAATTAGACCTTTCTTTTACCTTCCTGGGGGAGGGGAGGGTGTGTGTCCAGAAACCAAAGAAATGAATAAAATGGAAAAGCCAGAAGGACAGGGGAAATATGTATCCCAAATTCTGAAAGACCAAAATTGTAGACTGTATACTAAAATTGTCAACAAAACTGTATACTAAAATTGAAGGAGAAATAAAAACTTCATGATAAGAATGATTTAAAAACATTTTAATTTTTTATTATTTGAGAATTTCATCTGTACTGTAATGTTTTGCTCAAATCTACCCTTACCTTCTCCCTACTTTGTCTTGATTTTCCCCCACCACTTTTTCTCAAAAATAAATGCATTTTTTAAATTGCACTGAGTTCATTTGATGCCCACATGTGTGCCTTAGTGTAGAACTGTAATGGAGCATGGGTAACCTCTCAAGAGCCATATCCTGGAGAAAACTGACTGGTCCTTCCTTCATCACTTGTCAGTAGCTGTTCAACTAAGGAGTAGGACTGCATAATGCAATCTTTCATTGGTGCCCATATTTTGCAGGTCTGATTTCCTGTGGTTCTTGTACATGCATTCACAACCCTGTAAGTTCATGTGTACAATAACCCTGAAATGGAATTTATAACCACTAAAATAACACTACAGAGGATAGTAGAAGAAATACTTTGATTTAAAGAGAATAAAAACAGACTCAAGAGGTCACATGGTCACAAGGAACAAATGATTCCAGGACACTTAATTGAAAGTTGTCTGAGAAAAGAATAATTTATTGCCTCCGGTCTTTGTGTCAACTTGACTGGAGCTATAGCCACCTGATAGAAGAGAACTTCAATTGAGAAAATGCCTTCATAAAATTAGGCTACATGCAGGGCAGTACTGTTGCATAGCTTTAATCTAAGCACTAGAGAAGCCAACAAGGTCTACAAGGCAAGTCCAAGAAATCCAGAGATACACAAAAAAGCTCTGTCTCAAGAAAACAAAAACAATATAGGGCTGTAGATAGGCATATAGGGTATCTTCTTATTTAGTGACTGATGTGAGTGGACCCAGCCCATTGATGGTGGTGCCCCTCTGAGCCTGTGGTTCTGGGTTCTATAGGAAAGAAGAACGAGTAAGCCAAGAGGAGCAAGCCAGTAAGCAGCACTCCTACATATCCTCTGCATTATCTTCTGACTCCAGGTTATTGTTCTGCTTGATAAACAGTGTTGAGGATGTAAGCCAGATAAAATTTTTCTCTTCAAATTGCATTTGATCTGGTGATTTAGCAAAGCAATAGTAATCCAGATAAAGATAGATAGAAAAATACATTCCAAGAAAATGAGACTAAGAAACAAGCAGACATAACAATTTTAGTATCTGACAAAAAAAAAAGACTTCAAGTCTTAATTCATCAAAAGAGGGGGAGAAGAATATTTAATGTTCATCAGAGGAAATTTTCATTAAGATGATACTATAATTCTAAAAATATATGCAACAAACATCAGGGAACCAAATTTTATCAAATATTAGTATATCTAAAAACCACAGATAAAACTTAGTATTGTAATACCAGGTAACTTCAAAACCCCACTCTCACCAATAGAGTCATTTTAAACAAAAACTAACCAAAGAGATGTTGGAGTTAAAGTCGATCATAAACCAATGGGCTTAGCGGGCATCTAAAGAAAACTCCACCTAAATACTAATGAATATTTACTCTTTATAACAGACCATGGAACAGTCTCCAAAATCAACCACATATTAAGACAGAAAGTCTCATCAATTACAGAAAAAGTTGAAATAACGTCATGCACACTGTATTTTACCACAGTGGAGAAAAGCTGGATTTTGACAATAGAAACCATGAAAAGTACACAATCTCACAAAGACCAAGCACCACACAACTGAATGACAATTGGGTCAGTGAAGAAATCGAGAGAAAATTTAAAAGGTCTTTGAATGAAAATGGAAATGGAACACACCAAATCTATGGGATAGAATGAAGGCAGTTTCAAAAGATTTATAGTATTAAGTGGCCATATCAAAAAATATTTAGAGGACTCATATTGATAATTAATGATATATCTCAAAACTTTGGAAAACAAGAACAAACATCCCAGAAGAGATAACAAATAATCAAACTAAAAATGAAAAAAGACAGAGAATCAATGAAATGAAGAGTTGATTATGATTATTTTTTAATCAACAAGATTGACAAACTTTTAGCCAAAATTACCAAAAGAGAGAGACAAAAAAATACCCAAATTTATAAAATGTATAAATGGAGGGGGAGACACAACAACAAACTCTTAGGTAATTTGATAATCTTAAGGATATACTTTTAAAATATATATTCCACTAAGCTGGATAAATATAAAAAAAATTGCATTTGACACCAACAAAGTTAAACCAAGGCTAAGTAAATAAATTAAACCAATCTATAAAAACCAATGGAATAGAAGTAGTAGGAATTTGTTGCCAAATTCTACCAAATTTTCCAAGAACTAGCATCAATATTCTTAAATTACTATGTAGAAGAGAAAATAATGAAAACTTTCAAATTTCTTTTTACTACTCAAGTATTCCGTTGACACTAAAACCATAAAAGACCCAACACAAAAGAGCAAATAGGCCTGATGAACATAGATATAAAACTTCTTAATAATATTGATCTGAATGGGATTCAAGGACATCACCATGATCAAGTGATTTTATCCTAGAGATGAAATGCAATACAAATGAACAATACAAATTATTTAATTAAGAACAGTTAAAAATGATAAATTTCTGGTTGAATTAAATCCTGATTCACAAGATGTAACTCAAGTCTCTTACCACTACCTTGTCAAAAGCCTTTGACTGGTTAGATCATCAGTCCCAGTGGAGAACCCAATACTATTGTTCTGATAAATGAACATAGTAATAAATTGCACCCCCCAGTTCTTATCTTTATATCCATAGATTAGTGTACCTCTCTGTCCTCACTAGAGATTATTATTATCATTTATTACTAACAGTAGATAGTCATCATTATAGACTCACAACTGCTCAGTGTGCAAAGAATATAAGACTGGAATGATCAGCTTTAAATGAGACATCTATACACTCTAGGCTCAATATCCTTGTAGCAGAGGAGGAAGAAAAATTATAATAACCAGAGATAGTTATAATTTGCAACAAAATGGTATTTAGTGGATATGTCATCCCTACTGTACTTGTGACTTAAAAGCAGCCATGACTATATGCATAAGACCTGCACTTGGTCAAGCCAGCCAAGATATAAGTATTATGAGGAGACAGATGAGAGGATCACTTGACCAAACACATTATTACATGCTTTCCAGAACAATAATGAGTATATATACACAGACAAATTAATGCATAATAGACAGTTTAGTAAGGGGAATAGTTCATTACATTTTGTGTACCATTTCAGTAGTTTGTTATGTCTTGTCCTAGTATGTCATTACAGTTTTATGATATCATGAACTAGAATGATGCCAGTGTTTTAGGTTATGGACAGGATGTATGTGTCATGTGTAGTCTTGCAGCCTGGTAGTTAAATATTACCAAATACAGGCGAACATATATTTAACTCTTATCTTCTGAAAGTTTAACAGTCAGAAACTTAATTAAAATGCTATCAAGAATATTGACAGTACATATCAGATTTGAGAAAATCTTCCCTACAGTAAACATATAGACAATCTGAAGGCAACTATGAATGAAAACAATATTATTCTAAACCCATGCATTTTAAAGATAAAGTTGATTCTTGCTACTATTCTGGTTGCATGGAAGCTCATTGCAATCAAATGGTTCTATCTATATAACACAAGGAAGGATGCCTATAAAGGATAAAAGAAGGGAGAGAGGTAGAAGGGGAGGGAGAGGAAGAGAGAAATGGAGATAACCTAATCCTTTTAGGAAATACTTATCCATACATATATTAAGCTATATAGATATAAGACACAGTTCCTTTATTGTTCAATGCTAAACCCTAAGGGATTATGCCCCGGAATTGCTCTGGTCTTTTAGGCAGGCAGTTTTATTAGACTGCATGGCACAACTCGGAAATGGAATGGTCACATTTGTAAAATATATGTTTGTGGAAAAATACTATTTTCTTTTCTACATAAGTAAAGGGGTGATCCATAAATAGTGTTTTTAAAACTAAGTGCCTAAAATGTTTGATAATAAACTGTACATAGGGAGTTCAATGATATGATATGATATGATATGATATGATATGATATGATATAAATGTATTTGTATATTCTTACAAATTGGACTTTCCATGTTCTTCAGGCTCTTTTCCAGTGACTTTTATCTCTCCAGGGTCTACAGTGGGTGCACTCTCTGCTACCAGTTCTGTTTTTCTCACACTTCCATCTTGCTGCTTCCTAGTCTCCTACACTCTCAATAGCTTGTTATTGAATTTGTGTGCCTTTAAACCATATATGTTTAGGTATGTTAACACATACAGAACACACACATATATATGAATCCGTATTCTAGTGTTTATTCAACTCAAGAAAATATAAGTCAGTTGTATTTATATGAGCAAACACTGTGAGAAATGTGGAATATGAAGATTAATATGAAAATCTAATATGAGGTAAATTGTACACCTGGATTAGATTTTTGGACATGAAGGCTCCCTTTGGGCTGCCTTGAACCATTCAAGCAAATCTCATACAGGAAAATGAAAGTGAGTGGTTTGTCCTCAGGGCTCCATTTCACAGCTCTCCTTCTTGAATCACATCTTTGGCATGTGTCTTCCTCTTTTAACAACTCTAAATCTTGCTAACTGTTAAAAGAGAGAGTTTCAAACATTCTTTTAGTATGTGACTATTGTTTCACCCTGCTGCAAAGAAAAATTCCTATAAAGGGACCATCTACTCTGTTAAAAGGGTTTTTTTTTTTAACTGATTAGAGTTAAATCAACACCCCCCAAATCAATACTCCCCAAACCAGTATTTAAAAGTCATGCCTGCTCTTATTACAATAGATTCTAGTTAAATCATAACATCTCATTAAAATTAGTACTAAAAGATGATTAGTACTAAGTGATGGCCTAAATAGTGATCCTTACAAACACTTGCATCTTAATTACTAAAACTTGTTACTATAATCTTAAGCACAAGGCAACTCTGAAGGTACCATGAAGGTGAGGATATTCAGATGGAGATATTATTTCTTGGGTGAGTTATCTCTGTGTCACAAATGTTCTCATCAGAGAGAAGCACTGGGACTGGGCAACAGTGGGAAGGGCCACAGGACAATGGAAAGAAAAGTACGGTATACTGGGTGGGTGAGTGGGTGGGTGGGTGGGTGGAGGGCACTGGCCAGGGCAATGGGAGAACCAATACTCCTTACTTCTTGGTGTTAGCTTCATAGGACTCATTACTCATTTCTGACCTTTGAAACTGCAAGAGAATAATTTTTTAAAGCCACTTACTTTGTTATTCTTCTCCCAGCCTTATAAGCAAACTAATACAGTAATATTCAACAACACAGTGGTAAGGAGTAATATTCCCCTACTTCCTTCCTCCCAGTAATTTTTTTTAAAGAGAGGAATGGAAAGATATGCTCTTCTTCATCAGAGGTGCGAAGACCTGGCAAACCATTTATTGTTACCAACAGTTTCCACAGTCTTGCCCTTCATTACACAGACCGCAGTGTGCTTGTAGCCCACAAATGTGTGACTAGGACCCATCATAAATTAATCATATGGATTCCATCATCCCATGATGCAAGGCCTATTGTTCATTCATAGGAACAAAGTTCTTATGGAAAGGTGAGCTTTTTCTATCATGCATGATAATTATTACCAATTATCATATGACAATAAGTTGTCTTTGTCCCCTTTCAAAAGAGCAAACCTGTCAGGTTGTCAGCTGTAAATCTACTGCATTTCAAATGGGAATGTTGAGAAACTAAACTGCCTTTCAGATTGGTGAGCACTCAGGGTTAATAAGCTACAGATGTTATTTTAGAACTTTTCTCCTATTTTTGGTCTGTCTTTTCTTTCTTTCTTTCTTTCTTCCTTCCTTTCTTCCTTTCTTTCTTTCTTTCTTTCTTTCTTTCTTTCTTTCTTTCTTTCTTTCTTTCTTTCTTTCTTTCTTTCTTTCTTCTTGTCTTCAGACAATTACTTAGGGAAAATTCTTGGTCAGTCATGAAAGTGGGGGTAAAAACCATGACTCAGAATATTTGTAAACCATTGAAAATTGCATTTCTTTTATTTGATATAACAATTAGTTCTTTTATTTGATAAAACAATTAGTTTTAAATGTGTCAATGACACATTTTAGAAAAAGACCTTTACTTTTTCCAAAAAATTGCCCCCATCAAATTGGCCTCCGGTGTTGACTGTGAAGCATTCTCTCTCTCTCTCTCTCTCTCTCTCTCTCTCTCTCTCTCTCTCTCTCTCTCTCTCTCTCTCTTTCCTTTGTACTTTATTTCTTTATTGATCTACACTCCAGATTTTATTATCCCCACCCAGTTCACCCTCCAATTGTTCCACATCCCATACCTTCTCCCCACCGCCCTTGTCTCCATGAGGATGTCTCCACCCACAGCCTCCCACCACACCTGACTTATAAACTCCCTAGGGTCTCCAGTCTCTTGAGGATTAGGTGCATCTTCTTTGATTGAACCCAGATCTGGCAGTTCTCTGCTGTATATGTGTTGGGGGCCTCATATCAGCTGGTGGATGCTGCCTGGTTGGTGTTCCAGTGTTTAAGAGATTTCAGGGGTCCAGGTTAATTGAGACTGCTGGTCCTCCTACAGGGTTGCCCTCCTCCTCAGATTCGTCCAGTCTTTCCCTAATTCTACCATAGGAGTCAGCAGTTTCTGTTCATTGGTTGGGTGCAGACTTCTGCATCTGACTCTTTCAGCTGCTTGTGGGGTCTTCTGGAGTGCGATCATGCTAGGTCCCTTTCTTGTGAATGCTCCATAGCCTCAGTAATAGTGTCAGGCCTTGGGTCCTCCCCTTGAAATGGATCCCACTTTGGGTCTGTTGCTGAACATTCTTTTCCTCAGGATCCTCTCCATTTCCATCCCTGCAGTTCTTTCAGACAAGAACAATTATGGGTCAAAGTTTTGACTGTGAGATTATAACACCCTCCCTCACTTGATGCCCTGTCTTCCTTCTGGAGGTGGACTATATAAGTCCCTGTCCCTACTGTTGAGCATATCATCTAAGGTCCCTCCCTTTGAGTCCTGAGAGTCTCTCACCTCCCAGGTCTCTGGTGCATTCTGGAGGGTTACCCCAAACCTCCTACCTCCCAAAGTTGCCTGTTTCCATTCTTTCTGCTGGCCTTCGGAGCTTCTGTACTCCTGCCTCCACCCAATACCTCATCATGTTCCCTTCCTCCCCTGCCCATTCACTTTCCCTCCCAGGTCCCTCCTTCCCACTTATGATTGCTTGCTTCTCCATCTCAAGTGGAACTGAGGCGTCCTCAGTTGGGCCCATCAGCTGGTTGCACTTCTTAAGTTCTGTGGACTGTATTTTGTGTATTCTGTTATTATTATTATTATTATTATTATTATTATTATTATTATTATTATTGCTAATATCCACTTATTAGTGAGTATATACCATGCATGTCCTTTTAGGTCTGATTACCTCACTCAGGATGATATTTTCTAGTACTATCCATTTGCCTGCAAAACTCAGGATGTCCTCTTTCTTAATAGCTGAATAGTATTCTAATGGATACATTTTCTGTATCCATTCTTCTGTTGTGGGACATCTGAGTTGTTTCCAGCTTCTAGCGATCACAAACAAGGTCCCTATGAACATAGTGGAACATGTGCCCCTGTGGCATGGTGCGGCATCTTTTGGGTATACTCCCGAGTGGTATTGCTGGGTTGTTAGGTAGATCTATTTCCAACTTTCTGGGGGACCTCCAGATTGATTTTCAGAGTGGTGGCACCAGTTTGCAATCTCACCAGCAGTGGAGGAGCATTTTCTTAATTGTTAATTGACATAAAAATGCCTAGGCTGCAATGGACTGGACCATCCATGGCCCTGGGTTGTGTAAGGAAGGTAGCCAGACAAACCCCAGAAAGCAGTTTCTTCCATAGTCTCTGCTTTAGCTCCTTCATTGAAGTTCCTACTTTGAGCTCATGCACTACTTTGCTAGATGATAAATTAAAGTCTAAAAGCCCTATACTTCCCTAAGATGTTTTCGCTCATGATTTTTAATCGCAATAACAGAAAGAAAAATTACAACAATCCTTTAAAAAAAATCATGTTTTTAAATGACTCCTTTAGGCTAGATGATCTAAAAAGACCCATAAAATCTCATGTCTATAATATAAGCAATGTTCGTAACAGGTATGCTTAACTTATACAATAACAGTTACCAATAAAATATCAATTCATCTAAATGTTTCTTCCTTAAATTAACATGCTCACTGTTTCTAAAAATATTAACTCCATTTTAAATTCCCAAAATAAAACCCATTTTACATTTCTATTTTAGAATACCTAAAATGTAAATTCTAACTGGTTTGGTGCTTTTGGGGAAACACAACACCAAATATCAAATTCAGATTCAACAACCAGTTTTGTACTAAAGTGAATGGGAGACAGGGAATTTGGAGCTCTCACTCAGCATTTCTGTAAGATCACTGCAAATCTTTGCAATTTAGATGATATGATGGAAATATAGCTATCCATTTTGGAAAAGGAACACGAATAACATCACAGAAGTTTTAAGTACTGTGGTAAGAAAGCAATCTAAGCATCTGTTGCATCATAGAGAACAGATCTGCTTGTCTGGCACACATTAGGGACAAGACAATGAATAATCAACACTGGCATGATTAGGAAGCAAACACATTTCAGAAAGTCTACCCAAACCACATGTTAGTCGAAGAACAAAACCTTCAGATAACTGAACATCCCAAATCTGTTATACCTATGTCTTATAAAGCCATAAGAACCTACAAATTATCTACTTCAAGAAACAACAATTTCTGTTGGCAAGATGCATGGAAAGTGTTAGCCTCATGGGAATCCATTTGTGACAAGAGAGCAGAATGCAGCAGCCCCTGCTCTGACAATAAAAACGAAACATATAAAGCAGAAGTAATAGGTCTGAAAAGTATAGGATATTGAAATGTGAAATGCACAAAAAGCCTGACGGAAGGTAGATCTCGTGATCGATACTGGAAGTTACTGAAATCCAGCGCAGTTCTTCAAAGATGGGAGTATATGACAAGGGCAGACAAATGCTGAAAGTGGCCATGTCTATGCATTATAAAACAAACACCATTGTTGGAGAGGTTGTCTCTATAGCAAGGAAGGTCTCACACTATTCCAGAATATTTAAAGACAATAAATCCGTATTTGTCCAATACAAAGCAGAATTGCTGAAAACATGGAGCTGATAAATGCTTAGGCTTGGAGAAGAATAACTTGTCTTATTAGTATTTCAGTGAAAATATTGTGAAGAAATCTAATTGTTTGGATCTAAAGAACTAAGAGGAACATTTTTCCCAATGTGCATACCTAGAAAGTTAAAGGGAAATGCCCTTTTTAGTCTCATTTGTCAGATCAATCACAGAAATTAAACATGTATATATGGAAGCCTGCTAGCTTTTCTCCAGGACAATATTCTCGGTCTACAAAGTGAGTTCCAGGACAGCCAGGGCTATACAGAGAAACCCTGTCTCGAAAAACAAAACAAAACAAAACAAACAAACAAACAAAAAAGACAATATTCTCATATACCTCAGACTGCATAAAACAAAAAGGAGCTTGAGAAGACCAACAAGTTGCCTGCTTCTTTTGTCAAAGATTTTTTTTCTTGAAATATGGTGGCCATTTTTCTAAACAAAATCTCCCCATCCATAATAGAAATATACTCTGATAAAATGTATTTTAAATGCCTCATTGTATGCACAAGTGGGCATGGGTCATCACCTTCTCCAATCATTTATCCACCAGGAAATCCACCCAGTATGCTGCAGTGTTATGCTTCTGGGTTGACTAGTCTCTGCTCTTGGCTTTAGTGTGAGTATTTTCCATCCACTGGCTGCCTTGACTGCATCCCCACACCCAGGCCGTAATGTACATCATTCTCGCTTTCTAAAAGACACTGACTATTATTTCCTCTTCGTGTTTGACAGAACTCCCTTGTGATAGCTAATATTTCAGAGAATCAGGCCAAGTATATTACATATTTGTAGCTCCTTCTTTTTCTATGCATTTCTTTTCCATTTGAAATTAGGCGACCAGAAAGTAATACACTCAAAATTCCCTTGATTCCTTTGTTTTCAACATGATTGATTTCTGCTCTTATTATTTCTTTCATGCTACTGATTTTGTGTTAAGTGTCTTTGTTTTTATCACTTCTTAAAGTGAAAACTCAGTTCACTGATTTAAAAATCCTGTTTTGTGTGTAAACATTAAAAGAAAAGAAAAAACACGTAGCCAGTATTATCTGGCTAACCACAGTTTTAGATGTAGCATAACATTTTTTGAGACTCTTCTTTCTAATGCGAACTTTCAATGTAAATTCTCCTACTGTACATAGGATATTTAGAACTGTGTTGCTTAATTCACAAGTATTAAAGTACACTGTATGTATCATAGTATCAGTGCTTTAGAATAAGTCTTTTGAAACAAAGTTATTCAGATTCATCATCTTTAATTTTCTATGGCTTAGGCTGTGAGTAATCTATTGACTAGGTGGAAGTTTCTGTAATCTACATATGTTAGAAAACAATCCATGAACCTCAGTTATGTTAAGATGACTGGCCATACTGTCTATGAAGTCTGTAATGGTTGTTTTGTCTAGTCAGTTACTGAAGAAAAGGAAGGTGTAAGGTTTGCCCACTTTGGTGACAGATTTATCCATCCATTTCTCCTTTCCCTTTGTGGTTTGTTTGTTTGTTTGTTTGTTTGTTTTTTGAGCTCTGCAATGTAACTTAATGATATATTAGGGAGACATGTATATTTAGGAATGTGGTACCTTCCTAATAATTAATACTCTAACTTCTATGCAATGAGTCTATGTGATGCAGCTGTGGAAGTCCTGACTTTCCTTTGTTTGTGCTTACACAGCTTATCTCCTTAAGCCTTTCTATTTGCCTTACTGGCTTTTTTCTTTTTCTTTGGCTGCTCCTGTGGTTTTCCTGCATTCACATGTCTTGCTCATGTGAATCAGGATCTCTTCAACTTAGCTTCAGACCTGACACATTAGTTTGTTTTTCTGTATGTTTATGTTTATATTTTATCCCAGGTATCCAATATGTAGTTATGTTCATATTTAGTAAAGTATGTTTTTATTGGTCCATTTGCATAATTTAAATGATTTTTATTTTTATTATTAAAATCTACAAATGTTCATAAGTTCAGCCATCATTTCTATCTCTTTTATATTTGTTTGAATACAGTACAGTTATAGCAGTTTTAATAGTCAATGAAATTTCATTCTCCTAACACTATTTCACGTTGAGAGCTATTTTTTTTAATTTAATTTTAGAAAAAAAATTTATAGTAGGAGAAGAGAATAATATGATAACACATGAGCTCTTGAATAACTTAATCTAAATGTTAAAAACTTCTTTTCTCAGCACATCGACCAGTGGGAAATAGAATATGTGAGGAGTTCAAGAGGTAGTCACATAAGGATCTTCAATGAGCAGCAGCCATTGTCATTGTTATAGGTGACCTTCTGGTTGTGATATGTCTCTTTGTTCCCTTGTAACAAGTTCCAAGTCAAATAGAAAGTTTACCTCAACAATAATTCAGGTTTGAGTTTCAAGGTTTCACTACAAGGCTTCTTTAATGTTTGCCATTTATGACCCCCTATCTCCCTGAATAATTTCTATGCAACTCCAGATGTATAGGTATATAGCATTGACATAAAATCAAATATCCACTTTAAATACACCATAAAGAAATTTATTTAAATACAATTCTTTTATCATTAACTAAGGACATTGACTACTAGTGAGATAAAGAATTAAATCGTGGTTAATTATTTGTTACTGAAGGATCCATGATATCCATTGTTTGACAAGTTGATTGACAGTTTGATTTTATAATAATAAATTTTAATTTATAATAAAAATTATAATAAAATAAAATTTATAGGAATAAATTATAAAGTCACACATTTACCATAAATACCAATTCAATAAAGTACATGGTACAAAATGTTACAAACATGTTTGTTTAGGGTCATCTCAGAAATGGTGGAGGGAAAGAAGATGGGGAAGAGGGTGGATGTGGGATGGGGAGGGGGTTGTGCAGGGTTAACCAGGAAGTGGAATATCATTTGAGATGTAAACAAATAGAACAATTAATAAAAAAAAAACCTGAACTAAATCTAATCCAAAATTCTTTTAATAATTTTTAAATTAAAAGGCACAAATTCAGAGGATAGTTTGTAAAGCTCAAACATGATAAAGCAATATAGTTTGAAGATACAATATTTTATATTTACATGCTGAAGTATGATAATAGAAACATTTAAAAGTTTATTTCCCATAATTAGACCATTATTTTTCTGCAAGTGCAGAACTCTTCTATATTCCATGAAACCACTAAATCTCATGATAGTCAACACTTTTGAATCCAATCCCACATGATACAGAAAGTTTGTTGGAACTATGAGGTGTGATTACATGCCAAAGAATTTATGTGCATATTGTGTGTACAAAGTAAGACCACAGGGAAGCTCCCAGATACAGATAGCAAGCACTACCAGATAGACCACACATTTATAACTTGTTGAATATATGTAACTGTTGGTCATTGCACGCCCCAAGCCTTTTCCTCTTGCCTGCTAATGATCCTCCACCTTTAGCTACACCACTCCATATGAAGTGATAGTGAATACTTAGGTATGGTCTACATACTTAATACTGCACCTAGACCCAGATGGAATGAGAGCACAGGTCCCAGTCATCTCACCAGCTTCATGACACTCCATTTTCAATTGGAAAATGAGACAGGATAAAAGCAACAAATACATTCCAGAAAGAGAAATTAAGGGAGGGCTCACATGTCCAGTAACCTTTGGTTATCAACAAGTCTGTGTGGACATTTTGTCAGACCTGGAAGCAGGAAACAGGTCCTAAATATTGAAGGGCTCCTAGGAAGAACATCTCGGTCATTGTTCTTAATAGTTGTTGTTTGACCACATTTGAGTGGTGTTTACAGAGCACGCTCATCAGAGAGATATAGTTTTCTTAATTAGTATTCTGACTGTAGGGAGGTGGACTCTCCATAACTCACCACCACCATCCACAAACAATTGCTCAATACATTTTCACAGAAAGATGATGATTACCGGTATCTCAGATAGCCTGAGTGTGCAAAAAATCTTCAGAGAAAGAATACTATAGTCACTAAATATCTTTTACCATGAACAATAATTTTTATCCCTCACCCACCCCATTATAAACATTTTATCCTTCAAAATTCAGCCCTTCTGAGTTGTACTTCTTGCAGAAGTTCAGTCTTTACATCTATACTTCTTTGGGTAAGTTTCATTTTCATACCTTCCAAAGTGTGGGCTCACTCTGCTTAGGGGACAGGGAAGGACCCTAAAGGTAGCTGATGCTGTCTGAACAGCCTTTCTGCTCATCATGAGCCCAACATGAGAAAGAAGCCACTAGACTACTAAAGGGACTGGAGGGAGTGTTCCAACCTTGAGTTATAGGTGTAAGTGTCTTACTAGTAACTCAGACACTACAATTGAGAGAAACATTTTTCAGATAGCAAACCTCTGCTCCAGGGTCCTTTCACAGAGCAGAGCAATGTAAAGACCAACAGAAAAACATCAGCTCTCATCATTGCCTGTTTATCCCAAGTTCCTGTTCAGGTGGTTGTGATATTTGAAATACTATTCCAACTATCAGGGAAAATCTTCTAAGAACAGCACATAGTTCAGGAATCAAGTCAAATTGTGTAATTTCACATAAGGGAGGGTAGTAGAATGACACATGACAAGGCAGACTTTTAAAAGCCTCTGGAGGACTTCTTCCCAGGCACTAACTCTGCTCTCCTCCATGCACATCCAGAAGAGAATGCGCAGCCCACAGGGCAGTCAATGTACAGAGATGCAGGTCTGTAATATAAAACTCTTAAACATATTGTTCATCCTGCACTGTTTTATGTCCTTATTTTATTATCTACTTGCTAAATACCCATAATATTTTGTCAAATGCACTAAAACATTTGGGTTGAACTTTTAGTATTTGGGGAAGTGGTAGTCATTTTGAGGGCTTGCTGTGCCCTGAATCTGTTGTGGTCAGTGCTTGTCAAGATCACTACAGGAGGGGAAAACCACCAAGGTAGAAAACATCCCTGCTGACAAGAACTACCTGTAACATACTCACTATCTTAGGGCTTTTAAAGAACGAGCCATTAAGATAGATGACCTTTCCCAGACTGAAACTTGAATGAATCTAGGTTGCTGTCACTTTTTTGGCGGGGAGTGGGGGGGGGGTGTCAGGGCTTAATGTAGATTTTATACTATGTACAGGATTTAATGTTGAATATATTAAAAATAACAAATCTGGCATGGTTTTGGGAGGTTAGATTTACTGGAAATGTATTCATGCTGTGAATTGGGCTCTGATGGTTAGAATGAAAAGCTTATCAAGCACTCCATATTAACAGTGGATGTAGAAAATGTTTTCAGGTGGATATGTATAGGGTACAGATGTAAATTTTTTCTAGTAAAAATTCTGTTCACCTTTCTGTATAATATTGATTCTCATCTGGCATATCTAATCAGAGTATAGGTCAATAAAGTTTTTGAATTATTAAAGAACAAAAAAACAAAGAATTGCTCAAAAACCCAAAAGAGTTTCCACTGACTGTTTCTGGCCACACTTGAAGTTAATTCAAAGCTACTCTCAAGTCCCCTTTCTCTGCTGTGATATCTGACACTCCTACATGCTCAAGGAGCCATTCTCTCAGGGCTACACACTCTACAATGTCCACAGCCTTGGATTCAATTCCTCCTTAGAGAAATTCTGTTAGATCAGGGCTGTAAAACCCTAGAAGTGACTGCCCTTTAAATCTTACCTTTGCCCTCAAGACTCAGTTTTAAATCTTTTGTCCCATGAGGAACTTTTCAGTTTTATATCTTACTTTTAGCAGTTAAGTTGTTTCACCACTTTCTCCCAATTTCTGTTTTCAGATTGAGATATTCCTCAACTTTCTTATAAGCGTAACTAAGTCAGGAGAAATCTGAATAATCTCATAATGTCCTATGGTGTGTAATTTATAGTCCATTTACTGTGCTCAGGCTTGGCACTAGACCAGGTATCAGCATCATGTGTGGCAGTGGGTTGTTAATAACTGTTATGACTAAAACCAGGACCTTTTTAGTCTCCATCTTCAAATTATTTGATTTATTTTTAACAGCATGGTGCTTATATCAGCACACACTCACACACACACTCTCTCTCTCTCTCTCTCTCTCTCTCTCTCTCTCTCTCTCTCAATTCAATCAGGATTTATTCAGTGTGTTTTAGTAACAATTGCCAAAACAGATGGCTTAAGATTTTTACAAATTTAGGGGTAACGGTGGTCCTCCAGGGCAAGTCACTGAAGCAATGTAGTCAAGGGTACCTGATCCCTTCAGTCATCCACCACTATCATCTCCACTGAAGGCTGCCTGGTCTCCAAGGAGAGTTGTGAATATTCTCTTAAATGCCTTGACCCCAACGAGATTCATATTTTTTTATTAATGATCATTTTGCCAGAAGGAATCTTATGTAAATAGACTTTCCTAATTGCAAAAAAGCTGAACACCATGAAGCGACATGAGTGTCTCCCATACATTTTGCTGTGCATCTGAAAAGCACACAGTACATTAAAATAGTACATTGGGATGGGCTTGGTGAACAGAAAATCACAGCTGAGAGAGAAGAAAACAAGGATATTCCCTGCAAGACAGTTGTATTAATACAACATGAGTAGGGAAATTAGTTGAGATATTTTATCAACACAAATGTCCCCAATCTGATAGCAGAAAATAGCGAATGCTAAACCTCTTTCCTAAGCATACTTTAAAAAAGAAAGCTTAGAGAAACATGAGTAACACTAATGTGGGAGAAACAGAAGGTTTATGAGAAAATCACAAGAAATACTTTTGGATTGGTAAAAAGAAGCAGATGGCAGGGACTGAAACAAACTAATTAGGACTCATTCTTAAAACAATTGGCCCAAACCTTTTTAAAACATTCAAACTAAGAGGAATTTAATGTCTAGAAATTGAGTTCAAGATGATCAGACATAACAAAGTCACATTTGGCCATCACAGTCTTGTGATTGAGCATTGGGGTCAATGAGCCACTGTTATCCAGCAAGAAGACACCACAGGACAGCAGCGTGGCACAGGCCTCAGTGCTGATTCCAGACTTAATCTTTACTGGTCACACAACAGTCTTACTTATGAAAAATGGAGATAGGAAATAGTAATGCAGGCCTTTATGATAATACATAAAATACTACATGCTAAATGCTTGTTTCTTATTTCTATGTTCACAATAAATTAACAGCCTTTGAAGAAAATTTCATAGAACCCGATAAAGAAACAGTTACTGGTTAAGAGACAGGAACAATTCATAAGACTGTTAATCTGAGAATAGTGTCCTTTCTTTATTAAGTCCACTTTTTTAATCCCAATGTTTTGGCATTATTGTACTCTAGATTTTTCAATTATTCAAGAGCATAAATCCTTCATTTTTATTAGATTTGACAAAGTTTTTCATTTTTTATTAAATTGCATTGAATGTGATGGGTTTCATAAAGACAATGTATTTCAAGCTTGTCACACATTAGACTTTGTATGGACCTACACTATTTCTATAATTATTTTGCCTAGGCTTTTTGACATCAGTAATTTGGCAGCACAGGAGGAGAGGGGGCATTAGGAACTGTGATCAGAAACACAGTAGAGCAAGGACTGGGGGCTCTGGCCCTTATGATATGATAAGAGTGTGCTTGTAAGTAGATGGTCTCCTATCCCCTGCATCAAACTGAATATATTACCTTTAAATTAAAATCTTTGCTTTGTAATTTGAACACGGTACCTGTTAGAATGCCAAGGGCTTCCAATATTAAAATCCATGCTATTTAAGGATAAATCTTAGAAAGAGCAGGCATGTAAAACAGGACAAATTTAAGGAAAGCAAAATAAAATCACAAATGACATCCAGTGAGGAAACCTTGAAAGGGAATTGTCTTTAATTAGTTCACAGTTGGAGATTGTTCACACTGCTTATTTTAGTTAAGTCTTTCATTTGAGGAGAAACAAGCTATTTAACTTTCAGGATGCTTGCGGGTAGTTGTGGAGTAGCTTGAATCTCCTATCTTTTTAAATAAAACTCTCTTCAATATAGTGTAACTTTGGTCAAAAAAAAAATGTTTGTAAAACTTGCCAATATGTTGAGATCTGTTACACATTAGCAGCAACAATGATAAAAACTAAGTATTTAGAAGGTTAATAATACTATATATATGGGTCATTGATACTTATTTTAAGCCAAAGGTCTGAGGGGTGTGTTTTATTGGGCTTTAACATAAAATATTGGCTATAGCCATTTGTCTTGTCCATTTGAGAGGCTATGGAATCAATGAAAAGACACAACCGCATGTTGGTGAGGGGATTTCCAGTTATTTTTAATTGAGAACCGAAGATGCATCCTGCGTATGGATGATACCACCTTGTTGAGCAGAATCTCAGACAGAATAAATATGGATAAATTGAAGAAGCCAGCTGATGGCCTCTCTGTATCTCTGTTTCTGTGTCTCTTTCTCTCTGTATCTCCATCTCTCTATCTCTTGCTCTCCCTCTCTCTTTGTCTCTCTGTCTCTGTCTCTGTCTGTCTCTCTTTCCTGAATGAGGGCCCCTGGCCTGACTTTCTCAATACTATTCCTCATCAATAGAATGAGAACCATAGCCCTAAAACTATGAAGAACAATAAACCGTTACTTCCTCTCCTATTTTGGCACACAAAAAAAATGAGAAAAATAGCTAATATATAAGATTATACTTTGAGAGAGAAGAGTGTCCCATGTAAAATATATGTTGGATTTTTTTTCAAATAAAGAACATATGTAATGAGAAAATTTCTAATTAACTTTCTCTCAAGTTTCATGAATAACTATGAACATAATGACACTTTCCCAGTGTCCCACAGGACCACTGCTTCTTTAAAACTTGGTTTTGGTAACATCACAGTCACCTCTTTCACAGTTGACATGAGGTCTCCACCTTAGGTGTCTCTACATAATAATGCATTGGAGTACTACTGAGGATGCCTCCTGAGAGTGAAAGGATTTTCCCAGAATTGACTGTTGTCTTCTGATTGACAGCTCTGTATATTTTTCACAACTGTTATTTAGTCACAATTAGCTGCATAAAACTAGAGAGATGTAATAAAGAATACTTATGGGTCCAGTTTCAAGCATCTCACTCCTCCAGCCCACACTGTGGCAAGGGCACAGAAGAAGCACCATCCTAGAGCCGTTGGTATTCACTAAGATTCTCGTTCTAGAGCCTGTGGTGCTTCTTATGTGTTCAAGGTGAGTCTTGATCTGCATTCATTGTTGAGATATCAGTGTAACTTGTACCTGAAGTTTCCTCAAGGCCTGTGTTCTAAAGGCTTGGCCTCCATCTTAGTACTACAGAGAAAACATGGAAATATCAAGAGTTAGGGTTAATAGGAAGTCTATACCACTGATATCAAGCCACCCAAGGAGACTGTAAGACCTTCTTCACAACCACTCCACTTTAATATCTGGGCTATGTACTCTGCCATTTTGTTCTGCTCACCATCTCTCCAACCAATGCAGGCGACAATGAATCATAGAGTGAAAAGCACAAAAATATAAACCCAAACAAAGATTTTTCTTTTATAAAGTGATTCTGACATTTATGTGTTAGAGTAACAGAGAGATGACCAACATAGATATTTCCACATCCCTGGCCTCAAACTCTGTGTCTGTTCCCATATTCAAAATTCAGTTAAAACATAAATTTTATAAACTATTTGATCCAGTAAACTCCACACAACACTGTCTTTCTGCTCTGCTCTTAGCAGAGAAGCCAGTGTCCTTATTTCCTTCTTCCCTCTTGTCTGTTTGCCTTCTTCTGGGCTCCATAGTTTATGCTTTTCTGTATGCCATGTTTTCTGTACCCTCTGGACAAGCTTCGAGGCACTTTAACAGGAGAAAATGTTTTCCATTAGGCTTTAAGTAGTACACCCTTTTATTCAGATTGTGGATGTTCATTCTTTTGTTACCCACCTCTTGCAACCCGACACAATTCCAAAACTAAGGAAAACCAAAGTCTTTTGTATAAGTTTTCTACATTCACTGTTTGGGGAAACTAAGTTTTTTCCAAATATTAACATAAGTGACCAAGTGTCTAGTTTTCCATAGAAATGCTGAATCTTCTTATATGAGTCCAATGCCATGTCTCAATGTAACTGCTTGACCTCTCTGTCACTCATCCTTTCTGCTCTCAAATTCTTTTCTAGTTCACCATGAGGTTATACCTTCCCTGCCATTTTCCTAACTTTAACAATCAAGCTCGAATAACCTGCCTCTTCAGTGGATCTCTGAACTCCATAATTCTACTGCCCATTACTACTTTGCCAATACCTCATTCTGCATAACCCCCATCCTACTCTTTTGGTTGTCATTTTATTCATGATGCTGGCTATTTAGTATCTAGCAGTATCCTGGAACCACATACCTTTAAAGGTATGTTCTCAGATTGGGTCCTGTGGGTTCAATAAAACGTAGCAAGAAGCTGTAGACCTCTCCTCAACAGGTGTATGACCACCTAAAATGTCTCCAGGCCTTTCTAAACATCCTCTGAGGGTGCCAGTCAAAATCATTTCCAGTTAGGAGACATTGATTTACATCCACTTGGACTTTTAAATCTGTTTCAAATGCCCTCAGCCCCAAACAGCCTTGAATGACTGTGTTTAAAATACCTGTTTTGCTCATATATACTAATTAGAATCTGTGGGTGAGTGGTGGCTAACGTTGATACAGTTGCTCAATAATACCGGGACTGGCAACCTTGAGAATTCCCTGGCCTTTGACTTGGAATAGCTACATGGCCAGTACAGATACGAGCATCAAATCCTTTTTCCAGCAGGAGGAAGAAGCTTGTGTGAAAAAGGGAAATAGCATGTTCCTGGAACTCATAGTTAGAATGTGAGTTTGTAATTTTCATATATAGAATATAAGAATTTAGAACTCATACTAGAATAGTGTCTGTTCATCTTATTAATCCACAAGAATATGAGTCTACAGTCAATCCTGGGGAAAGAGAACTCGGGAAGAACATATTGATGCGACGACCCTCGGTGTCTACCATGTTCTACCTTCACATCTTATATCCCCTGACTTAAAGTCCAGAATCTTGCTAAACTTCGTATGTTTTAAAAACATTTATTTCTTAAGAAATCAGCATGGAAATTATTTACTTTTTATCTAAAACATCTAATGTGAATAATTTGTAAGGTAAATTGTTACTTAATACAAACCTTGTAAGTTATCCTCTTGGATTTTAGGATTATCTTAGGCTTAAAATTGTATGCCAATTTTAAATTTTATTTAACCAACATAGCTCAATCTTCTATTGGTATCTGATTTAAAAAATTGTATTTTCTACAATATTAATAGTATTCTCAAAATTGAAATATAGTTGGTAAGAGTGTACAAGTGAATTAATATAAATTTTTCATTTAGAAATATAACATATATGATCTAAATGAGTTTGTAAACTGTAAATGTAAAATGTCTATTTAAAAATATTGACTATAGGGCCGGGCGTGGTGGCGCACGCCTTTAATCCCAGCACTCAGGAGGCAGAGGCAGGTGGATTTCTGAGTTCGAGGCCAGCCTGGTCTACAGAGTGAGTTCCAGGACAGCCGGGGCTATACAGAGAAACCCTGTCTCGAAAAACAAACAAAAAAAAATATTGACTATATATACTCCAAGCATTAGTTAATCATATATACACATATATAAGAACACTAGATGCTGACTATAGGAAGAAAGAAAACTTTATCATGTAATTTTGAATTAATAAATTACTTGGCATATAAAATAGTCTGATCCTATATAAATATCTTTGGAAAGTATACATAAAGTTTCTAACATTGACTAATTCAGTTTGCATATTTTATCATTGTAGTGATGGAACTGAACTGAAAGAGTAACCTGACTTTGTGCCTGAAATATTTATCTTCTTCTAATATGGTAGCTAAATACTTAATAGTTCACAAAACGTGTACATGTATATTTTCACACGTTTTCATAATCATATATATATATATATATATATATATATATATATATATATATATACATACACACATATGTAAGAATAGGACATCACGAGAAAATTAGGTTTAAGGCTTTCTGTTTGCACTGCTAACATAGTATATATGTGTCCATTAAAGTTTTCACATGGTTTTCCTTTTATTAAAAGCAATATAAGCTATGGGGATGCAGCTCAAGTGGTGAAGTGGCTGCCATAGCATGTGTGAGTCTCTGAGTTCAATGCTCAGTGCCACACACACACACCAGGCACCATGGTGCACATCTGGAATCTCAGGGCTTGGAGGTGGATGCAATAAAATGTCAGGTCATCTTTGCTTACGTGGCAAGTTAAAGTTTGAAGTTAGCCTAGATTACATGAGAAACTGTGTTAATCAAACAATGAAAAGTGAAATATATCCCAAGTTTGTATAAGCCAAGCAGCAACCAACATTCTGGACTTCCTTCTCAATGGACATGTGCTTACGTAATGATTAGCCATGTGAGGTCAGAAAGCAGCCCTTCTATCATAGTGCAGATTGAAGTAATCATTCATAGGTGGTTTGATAAAATATTTGAACAGCTGTTTTCAATCACTGGGTTTCCAAGGGGAGGTTCGGGATGCTGGAAAATCACAGCTGAGCACCCATCCATACAGGTTTCTCCTTACTTAGAATCTTCGGTAGATGTGAGTGACAATACCTTTATGTCACATTTTGTTGTTATTTGCTAGCTTATTTCCAATGTTTTAAAAACTGCATCCCAAACTACCTTTGAACTCATGACCCTCTTGCCTCTTTGTCCTTAGCATTTCTGACAGCTTTATACACCCAAAACAGCCACCTTCCTAGTTGTATATACAATTTTGCTTTCATGTTAAATTAGGCTAAGAATGATCATTTCCATAGTATATAAATGCTTTCATGTGGGACTGCCAAGATGGCTGAATGAGTAAAGGCACTTGCTGCTAAAACTGAAAACCTGAGTCCAGTCGTGATGACCCATGTGGTGGAAGGAAAGAATGAACCCAGCAGATTTTCCTCTGATTTCCATAGGCATGGTTTGAAAAGCATCTCCCTGAAACCACAGAGATAGATAGATAGATAGATAGATAGATAGATAGATAGATAGATAGATAGATAGATAGATAGGCAGGCAGGCAGGCAGGCAGACAGACAGACAGACAGACAGACAGACAGACAGACAGATAGATAGATAGATAGATAGATAGATAGATAGATAGAAATTTTAATATCTGCAGATTAATTGATTATTGTCTAGATCAATGGAGTCTAATTATCTCCCTGGTCCACTTTGCATTTCTCTATTGTATATACAGTTGTTCAGCTACAGCCTTATGTGGGGAATGAAAAAATAAGGAAAAATGAAAAATTAGTGGACTTGGCTTCCACTAATCGCCCAAGAGATTGTGACTTCCAAGTCTTCACCTTCTATTTGGCCAGTAGCTAAATCTACTGTGGCAACATTCCTAATTTAGCTTACGTATAAACAGAGATGCAGAAACTAAATCCACCTGATTTGCTATGGAAATTGGTTGTCTAAAGTAGAAACCACACACCCATTGAGAAAGAGCTCTAGTAAATTAGTTGATGCTTGGAAATAATTGCTTTTCCACAGGGGCTTATAATGGATTTATGAAGTATAAATAGAACAAAACCCAAAGTTCTTAGATAAAAGATGGAAAGGTTTTGAGTTTTGTATACATAGAAAAAAAAAATCAGCAGCTCACTCCACACTGAGGTTTCCGTCTAAGTATGTAACCAGCAGTAGGAATTCATATGGCTGTGAATATGAAAGGGTTAAAATAAGGGTCTCTGTGGTTCTTAAGATTTAACTCATTTAAGGTAAGACTTAGCTAAATCACTTATTTTAAAAATTCCATCCTTCTTCCTCATAGACTGTGTTTTATGAGAACAGTTTGAACTATCCAAACCCAAGATCACTTAAAGGGTTATAGATCATTGAAACAGGGCTGTGTGGTAGAGGCTCATGGTATACTGCTGTCTAGGTCACGTGAGCCCTGAAATCTATTTCACCAAGATGTCTAGGTCTCATGAGCCCTGAAATCTATTTCACCAAGAGAGCAACATTTTGATTTCTTTCCCATGTGTGTATGAGAGTGAAGTGAGTTCTTCCATTGTCCAGCCTGATCATCACTATTTTCTGCTCATTCCATTTGTATTCATTTTAGTATTTAAACATGCTCCAAGGAAAAATGTATTCTATATTATGTCTCTTAAGTTGCACAAACCTAAGACTTAAAGTATTGGTTATCATCTGTCCATGGTCTTATATCTATCACTTCCTCTGGGAGAATGTTATGTATGTTCACTTTCTAGATGCTATTGTGGAATTTATACAGACTAAGAGAAAAGCCTGAAGAAAGGTCTTTTTGGTTTTGCTTTGAAACAAGCAAAAGAAATCAACAGATCATAGTCCCGCCTCTATGGACAAGAATTTGGGTCATTTGCTCACTGCTAAGTCTGCATGCCTTAAAGATAGATCTGTTTGTGGTAGTATTTTGTCTACTGTCTGCCCAGAGGGCAAAGCAGAACCAGGATGAACACATTCCACGGGGCTCTAGTTACGCCATAGCATTATAAAGAACTTGTATGTTACATAAACACGCATGTAATTTTAACATGTAATTTAAATTTTACGTGCCTGTTGGTATTTCTAGTAATTTGTATGAAACATGAAAATTTTTTCTACAGAGTATTTTTTAAGTTTACTGAGAACCAGTTATTTTCAGAAAAAATATTGAATAGTACTAAAGAAAAAAATCACAAAATTAAATTTTACTGAATTTCATCTCTTGTACTTAAATAGTGTGTTTTATTTTCAAGACAAGGTCACATTTCTCTTAAAAGTAAAATCAAATGTCCTATACTTTTATTCAATTGGCCACCTACATATTATTCTTCTGTCCCTGGTATGCTACATGTACTGTGGCTAAATGCAGGGCTTAACCTCTCGCCCAGAAGGACCTGCTACTCAGGTTAAGGGGTCATTCCTCAAACTGCAGAGGGAAAATTAAAGTTGAGAGTGATGCCCTGGAGTGCCACAATGCTTTTACTGCCTTGTCAAGTCATTGCTGGAAATAAGGAGTCCCAAACATTGGACATTCTCACTACTCTATCAATTGAGGAGACACCATTGCTTGTGGTCTGCTGATCTGCCAGTTTTACTGTAGTTAATCAAGGTGCTTGGGGAGACATCAGATGTAGAAGTTCTTCCTCCCAGGCCCATGCCACCAGAAATAGGATTCAGACTCAAATATATTTACAAATACATTGGCCATGTAGCTAGGTTCTTCTCTTATTGGATCATAACTAAAATAACCCATTTATTTTAACCTACATTCTGCCACATGACTGGTTACCTGTGCTCAAGTGTCATGTGACCACCCTGTCACATCTTCCCTGAGAAAATCTGGCCTGGCTCTATTCCAGAGTTCTCTTTCCTCCCTGATATCCCACCTCCTATTTCATGCATAAGCCATAGGCCATCAGATTTATTATTGACAGGTGCCACATCCAGAAGACATAAGACATTCTCTCTACAGTCAGACATGCTCCTTCACCTAAACCCTCTTAAAGCTTTCTCCCCTAGCACAGTAGATCCAGGCTGTCTATAGTTCAGAGTGCTGGCTTCTTAGTTCTGAGTTGATGTACTACTCACCCTTTTGCATAGCCACAGAACCAGAGAGACTGAGTTACACTTTGAACTTATTCTCCAAATCACAGTCTTATATTTAACCTGTCCTAATAGTGAGTGCCCTTTATTTGTTTGTTCGATTTACTTATTTATTTATTTATTTATTTATTTATTTATTTATTTTTGAGACAAGATTTCTCTGTGTAATGATCCCTGGCTGTCCTGGACTCCCTTTGTATGTATGTATGTATGTATGTATTTATTTATTTATTTGTTTGTTTGTTTGTTTGTTTGTTTATTTTTGAGACAAGATTTCTCTGTGTAATGATCCCTGGCTGTCCTGGACTCCCTTTGTAGACCAGGCTGGCTTCAAACTCACCAGGATCTCTGCATGCTTCTGCCTCCCAACTGCTGGGGTTAAAGGATGAACGTTCATTTGCTAGAGTCTTTTGTGCCATTTGTATAGACTAAGAGACACATTCTAAAAGGACTTTTTAGTTTGGTTTTGAACCAGGCAAAGCAAATCAGTTTCAAGAGATCATAGAACCATCTTTGTAGATAAGGACATGAATCTGTTGACAGAGAAGGGATAAGGGAAGCTAACAGGGCAGAAATTGTCAGTGCCCCACTGTTCCCATTAGCAAAGTGAAGCCATCTAACAAAAATGGTTAAAATTTGGAAAGTTCAAAACATGAATTATACAATGTTCAGAAGAGTTCTATTCAAAAGTATTGACAAAATTAGTCGGAAATTAAATGTAAATGCATCCAAGGCATACAGTATAGATGTAGATACTGTACCACCAAAAAAGTAGGCTAGTTTTTGTGGGCCTGTGTACCAGAGGCTTTCCACGGAGATCTCTGGCCTGGCCTGGTGGGAGAGTTCCAGCGAAGGGAAGCAAGTGCAGGCATGGAGGGAAAGTCATTTCTGCTGCTGCAGTTGGCTCCACCTCTATCTCTGACCAGCCTTCCAGGTAACTCGGTTTCTCCTGCATTGAGTCAGGTTGGGCTGGGCCAATGAGAGACCAACTGGCCAGTGAGGAGTGCAATGGGGCACCAGGCAGCGCTTCAGGAGAGCAGACCTTTTCCTAAGTGTTCCAGCTCTAAGGATAGAAGGTTCAGATGATGTTCTCTCACACTTTAATCCTTCCAAAGAGGATTCTTATATACAGTTTTGGAGTGGGTAAGGGTCTGACAACAGGTGCTTCTCATTGGTTCGGTCTGAGAACTTTAGAGAAACCTTATTTGCATGTGGGAGGGCTTGGTGCTGCTCCTGCATGACTGATAGCCACATACCTGGGGAGGAGGCTGTGGGAGGCTGTAGCTACATGACAGGAGCCAGGGACCCAGGAGGTGTGACCGAACACCTGCTGTCCCATGCAGGTGGAAGTCGTCTCCCATTGGGTACTGGGGTTCCAAACCAGGCTGTCTGTGCACAGCCCATGCCCCACAAGTTTTCATACATATCTGTGGTTTTTACTTTTTCAATTTTTCAACTGTATATATTCTAGATTAGGTTTTTATAATGCTACATCAAATAAATCCTTAATATGCTTCTCTGTGAAGCCTGGAAAGATAAACAATCCATTCCAGAATCTTATTCTTTATGTTGAAGTAATGTATTTTACATTCCTCACACTTTATGTTGAAGTATCTTACATTCCTCACACTTGTTCCCACTAAGTTTTCCACACTTATTTTCTAGCCTTTGATCATGTTTTAATTAAAATTTTAAATTCACTTTGGCCTATTTAAGTTGTCCTTTTAAATGTTTACTTTTAACTTCATGATAAATGGAAAAGTGGATTTTAAAATTATTAGTAACAAAATTAGTGAGGATGTTAAATGTTTGCCTTTCATTTTAGCTGCATCATACATGTCTATATGACTCAGACAAAGATAGTCCCCTCAACACTTGGCATTTCAGTAGACTATTGCTAAATATTATAATGATGAAAGTGCATCTGACCTTTAATTTTTTACTGAATTACATATTTATTAGTATTCTACTGCAACATAATGACAATTTAGTTTGGAATCTTAATAAAATAATGGATTGGAGAACTACAACATATAAGCTAAAATTTGGACAATATTTTCATCATCATCATTTGCACGTTTGTGAAGCTTACTTCCTACTCAGGCTTAACTCCAAACTTCAGGAACCTGCTTGTGATTACAAGAGTTTTATTAATGGAAGTGAATCTTGAAGAAATTCCACATTTACCTACCTTCTACATAAAACTAAGAGAAAGCCTTTTTAGCACTGTACTCATAACCTGTGTGTAGTAGCTCAATATGTATTAGCAAGATTCAGAAAAGAAGGTGGATGGAAAAGAAAGGAAGAAGCGGAAGCCAAGAGACAACTGGTCATTCCTAATGTGGCCCTGAAAACATCCTTACCTTAAAAGCAGAAGTCATTTTCTTAAGATTCAGCTCTGCAACTCCTCCTATGTATATGGAATAAGTTACCTGTTCCAGGAGCTGCTCGCTAATGCTTTGAAGATACTATTAGATTTTTCTAAATTGCATTAAAAATGCTCTGATCCTAATTAGAAAATTCCTCAACATCCTTGAGATAATTAAGGATTTGGACTTGCAATCACTGTTTCAAAACACCAGGATCTAAGTAGATTCTCGCTAGTCTCTTAGTAAAGCTTATAAAAAGTTACCTTGGCGCCCAATTACGAAATCCCATAACACATTTTAAAAGTAGATTCTAAGCATATTAGAAATATTTTAAAACCACCTATGTACAGAAATCAAAATAATAAATTTGCATATTCTCATAGACTAAAAAATATTATATTCTTTTTCATTATAATTTTTACATGCAAATTTTGATCTGTATGTTTCAAACATTTTCCATAGACTCTTCTTTCTTTACAACTACATGAAGAAGTAGTTGGCAGAAGCCTGTTTGTCAAATGGCAACAGCAAAGCTTTTGTCCTTTAGAACGGTTTTTAGGGAATTCCATCTGTTTCCACATAAACTGCTGTATAAAAGTGTGCCTCAAAGTGTGAAGCTGGTGTCACTGTGTCCTATTATCTGGTGCCTACTTACTTTATAGTCAAAATAGAGTTCAATTACTGTCCTAGGGATATTGAAAAAGCATCTGTTATGAAGGAGACAGTTGCCTGCCTTTTAGGGCTTGACTACACTCCCATTCCTAAACAGTCAAATGTGAGGTGGTGGGGACAAGACCACGTGTGACCTCTCAGAGCCTGGATCAAGGCTCTGGATGTGAGGGGGAATCGAAGCAGCTCATATGAGAAAACTGGACATGTTACTCATAGATGGCACTCAAGCATATAAAGTATAAAATCGTACTATATACTCTCCACACTTGTCATAGAAAATGACTGAGGAGAGATCTGTGTAGCTTTGTTTTAACAGTGTGTGACACATAAGATCAGAATAAGCCTTAAGTGATAGGTCTCTGCAGTGGTGATAAAATGATATTTTTTTGTTTATTTCTGCTTAGTCTTCCTAAACTGTGAAGAATATTAACATTAGTCATAATCGGGTCTACATGTTTTTACTTAAAATTGTGTCCATTCCTCAATATAAGCTAGACTCTGAAAAAAAAAAAACAATTAAATCCCTTGAAAAAGTTCATTGAAACAATATTTTTCCATTTGTTAACTTCTTTAATGACAAAGAAATTAATTTCATCAAAATTAACATCTTTTCCTACCTTTTGAAGGATTCCTGCCGGTGTTCTTAAGGTCATTTCAAAAGTTTACAAAAAAATGGCACCTGGACGCTCTCTGAATCCCCCAGAGCCAAGAATCTCTGTCTTTTCCTTGCCAGTGCCTCTGAGATTTATCTCTGTTCTCCCATTAGAGTTAATTGGAGTTGCTAACATAAATTCCCTTTCCTCCAAACAGAGAATAGGTTTCTTCTTTAATGTTGTTTTTATTTTTAATAAGGTTAGACTCAAAATAGAATTTGTTTTACAATAGTCTGTTTTGCCTTGAGAAATTAAAATACCTATAACAACTTTTAGGGTTAGGGAATTGATATCTGTTGCATACTTTGTTTTTTTTTTTTTTTTTAAATTCTTGTTCGTTACTATATCATTACAAATTACAGCTGGTAATGAAAAAATAAGGATGGTAAACTATAAAGACATTCTTCTCCAGCAAGCCACTACTGTTTATATGCTATTGCAGCCTTATTTGTGGAATTACTCTGCTAATGGTATGTTATTAACACTATTTAGAAAAATCGTATTTGTTGCTCTTAACAATAAAGAGAAAGAAGCAGATATATATATTGAGAAAAAAAGTGTAATTTCCAAATGGAAAGAATAGCTCACATCTGTTGTATGGGTGCCGCTTTTAAGTAAATGAAAGTCCTTTCATATAATGTTTTTAGCTTTAGTTATTAATGAATAACTGTAGTTCAAGCTATGGATAATATTATAGGTACAAATACTTCTGAATTGTTTGAAATAGAATTAAAACTAAATCCTTACAACCAAACCACTGTGTATATGTTTAATTTGCTGAAGGAAACATATCTGAACACATAGAAATGCTAATTAACTTGTTTCTAGCAACCCATGGCCTCTCTTTGTAGGAAAACATTCACGTGTTGATTCACACATTTGAAAGGATGTACACCTATTGACTTCCCTTCATTTTCTGTTAAAATTTGGATGTTTCCAATGAAAAACAATGTTATTCTCCTTCAATTCTCCTGAAATGGCATCATTCAACAAACACTATATTTCTGTCTTCTGGAGTCTTTTAACAATGCCATAGACTCATCAGCGTCCACTTACACAATTGGTATGTAGATGGAATACACACTATCAAGTGGTCATTTAAAAGCTAAAAGCAGAATCTGCTCCCCCAGAATAGCTTTAGTGTTGCAATTTCTGCCAACCCGAACAAAAAGAAGGATGAAGACCCAGCATCTCCATGCTCAGAAGGGAGCACAGAAAAGTCTCCACACAGAGGAAGAGTTTATGAAGTTCTCCACTCAGTCCAGGTTCCACATGTCACACCTGCGATGCCCACATCACTCAGCTAGTTGAACTGAGTGTTTCTGCTCATAGTTTAGAACATGGAAATGCAGGGAGATGAAGTGACCAGTAAGACTTTACCAAGCGCATACCTGTTTCTTTAACGATTCAAAGCAGAAAATGTGCCTGAATCTCACGTTGAATGTGAAATGTATATAAAGTCATGCCTGTCTTAACCATTTTGAAATTAATTGTATTAGTGACTTTTAAACATTTGTTTATCTGTATGAAAATATATTTTTTAAATTTTCCACCAAAGAAGGACATTACCACTTTAAACTTAAAAGTTGTTCATTTACACTGCTGTGGCTTTTTAAAAAAAGAATTATTTATTTTTTGAATGTATATAAGTTCACTGTAGCTGTCTTCAGACACACCAGAAGAGGACATCAGATCCCATTACAGATGATTGTGAGCCACCATGTGATTGCTGGGAACTGAACTCAGGACTTCTGGAATAGCAGCCAGTGTTCTTAACCACTGAGCCATCTCACCAGCCCTCCTTTCATGGTTTTTGTTATATTACTTTTCTCTTTGTTTCTGTTCATAAAACAGTAGCTAACAAACATTCATATATTCTTAAATGGGACTTTATTCAGATAATGGAGTTATATGCACAGAATGATTCTGAAATAACTTAACCTGTATTGCAGGTGACTAATCTGATACAGGAATCAAGTTGAGAGCAGCTCCCATATCAATAGTTTAAACAACATTTTGCATCTCTTTTGAATGTTTTTGGATAAGGAAATAAAACATCATACATTCTATCATTAAAGTGTTATTTAATAACACATCAATGAAATGATTTGGAGAAATGGGTCTAGTTACCTCGGAGTTCTGTACTCAAGCCTTTGCCTAATGAACAAATTTTCATGTCAACTTATCTAGACCAGAGGACAGAGTACAATCCAATTGAAATAAAGAGACCCACCTTGCTGCGGGGTCTTCCTCATTTCAGCTTAAGTCATGCCAAGTAAATATTTAAATAAATTTCCCTTCAAAAAATTCTGACAGTCATATCAAAGGAAAATCACGACGAATTGTAGGATTCCTTCTTGTCTGCTAAAAGAAAATGCACAGTTCCTCTAGGAAATACCTCAAAATGAAAACAGAAAAAAAAAGTGTCAATCTGTTCAGGGAACCATTATATCTGATATGAACACTGTCTTAGTCAGGGTTTCTATTCCTGGACAAAACATTATGACCAAGAAGCAGTTGGGGAGTAAAGGGTTTATTCAGCTTACACTTCCATACTGCTATTCATCACCAAGGGAAGTCAGGACTGGAACTCAAGCAGGGCAGGGAGCAGGAGCTAATGCAGAGGCCATGGAGGGATGTTCTTTACTGGCTTGTTGACCCTGGCTTGCTCAGCCTGCTCTCTTATAGAACCCAAGACTACCAGCCCAGAGATGGTCCCACCCACAAGGGGCCTTTCCCCCTTGATCACTAATTGAGAAAATACCCCACAGCTAGATCTCATGGAGGCACTTCCCCAACTGGAGCTCCTTTCTCTGTGATAACCCCAGCTGTGTCAAGTTGACACAAAACTAGCCAGTACAAACAGCTATAAAATGGAGTTATTTCTATAAGCATAACATGTCAGAGATAACTGAGCTAAAATATTCCCATTCATCTTAACCATGATTATCAATAATCACATTAATTGGTCTTAATTTCCCTGCATTTCTATGGTGAGGATGCTTTTAAGTTGCTACCACACAGTAGGTATAGAAACAGACATCTGTGGTGTGGTCCTGAGCCTGTCATATACTAGTAGAGTCACCTTGGGAGACTGCTCTACCTTTCCAAGACTCAATTGTCTCATGGCTATTTTGTGAGGATTAAGGTGTATGCATGGTGATTCATCGTGTTGCCTTTAACAGGATCAACTTATAATAAGGCCGTATAGCAAAAGTTTGTATGCTGGCCACATGTGGTGGTTCACACATATAATCTCAGCCCTAAGAAGGGAATGAGGGTCAAGAGTTGAAGAACAGTCTCTGCTACCTCGTAAGATGAGTTCAAGGCCACTTGGGAAACAAAAGACTCTCAAGAAACCAAAACTGAAAAAAAGAACTGTTTATTCTTTTTTTGGTTTTTTGGTTTTTTGTTTGTTTGTTTGTTTTTCGAGACAGGGTTTTTCTGTGTAGCCCTGGCTGTCCTGGAACTCACTTTGTAGATCAGGCTGGCCTCGAACTCAGAAATCCTCCTGTTTCTGCCTCCCGAGCACTGGGATTAAAGGTGTGTGCCACCACTGCATGAACTGTTTATTCTTAAGAAGCAGCTAAAAACTTCAATTCTGTAGTTTTTGTTTTTTCCAAGAAAAATAAAAATATTATCGTGGTTAAAATCGGGGTATATTTTAAAGATTGTGTTTGTTTTAAAACATTTAATGTCATTTAGTTTCACAGAAACTATTTTTTATTTTAATGACTAATCGCATACTATAATAATTACTATACATTAGTATCAGTATTTGTCTATCTTGAATGAATAGAGCTATTTTGTAGCTGTAAAATCACACAACGACAAAGTGTAAAGAGTGAATGAATTCCTCTCGGTTGAGAAATCATACATTTTGAACCAGAATCAAGATTCCACATGTACTGGCAAACAAACAAACAAACAAAAAAGTCTAAAAAGTAGCTAGTGAAAGAGCTCAGATGGAGGAAGTACTTAATGAGCAGGGCTGCTGACCTTAGACCTTACAGGAGGGGAATAAATCCTGAGACCTGACCTTTGACCTCCACACATATGCCCTGGCGCAGCACATAGGAACACACACACACACACACACAAACTGTACCTGCATGCATAATACTTTTATATTTTTAAATGTCCAACTAAGTATTGCTGTTTCTATTACAAATTACATTAAACAATCTATTTCTTATGAAACTAAGTCCAATGTAAATCATAAAATAACGAGCAACTACTGATCTTAAATTTCCCAAATTCTTAGGAAAAGACCGAAATGTAATAATTCAAATGAACTTCAGTTTTATCTATTAAAACTATAGCAGTATCCTGAGAAGAGTGGGTTATAGATTATAGTTGAATGGCTACAAAAAAAAGCCAGCATTTAAGTCTATAGACAAAGTGCATGAAATAAAACCCAAGTTCTCCTCTCTATTATGCAGGACCATTATTATATGGAATTTTTTTTTATGAGACCATATACAAGAGTTAGCATTAACAGATGGGATCTGGTTGGGGTTCCACATTTTTAGTTATTTAGGACTTTAGTAAACAGTGCTTTTATCCAGTGTGTGATTGGAACAGATGTGATCTTATCAGGGTTCCACTTTTTTTTCAAGGGCATAAAATTGTCCTGATTTGCTGTACAGTGCTGGGGTTTACGGTTTTTTGTGGCTTTAGAACCAGAGTCCTCTTTAGTCAGAATTTGCCCTTGGGTTCTAAAGCATCATAATAGGGAGTTAATGTTTTATTCTCTATTAATCCCATTAAATCCTTTTAATATTAGAGCATGTGTTGCTTTATAGCATTAACTAGTGTCTTGCACTCAACAGTATCTTCACAGTTTATGTCACTGCTTAGGGCATTAACAAACAGCTGTTTGAATTAAATGAGCAGTTAAGGACCCTGTTCATTAACTCAAAAGTTTCATGTATTTTTAATTCCTTAAATCTAATGGTATCATCGCCCTCCAAGAAATCTATCTTTGATTATAATTTGCTCCGGCCACTGTTGGTCACGGTGGGTATGATTGTTTTTGTATATGAGTTATATCAGGGGTGCGTATCTGTTAAGAATCCTAACAGTCTCGTATTAGTTTCATTCTTAGGGGATATAAAACTTTAAAAGTTGTTTTGTGGCAGTTGTGTTAAGATTTTCCCCAATTTTGGTTACTGATGACTTCATTTAGCTAATGTAAAGAGGCGGTTGGAATGGAATTATTAGCATTTGGAATGGCTCAATCAGAGGTTTGAGGCTGGCTCATTTACAAGAAAAAGAAAATTGTATTTGGACAGTGACAAATTATGGATGCAGTCCCCTGTGCATGGCAAATGTCAGGCACGGATTTTTCTCCTTTTAGAGAGAGCATGCTAGCCCAGTGGTTTAGGAGAAGCTACCCTGCATGCCATTATTCTTCCAGGAAACTCCACTCAGTAGTTGGAAGAGAAGCTACTGAGGACAGGGCATGCACCTCCTATTCAGAATAAACTACAAATGGTTGTATTTCTGACAGTATTCATTTCAGCCTGGTATCTTGCGGCCACCTCTTGAAATCTAGTTTTGTTGTTTGTTTGTTTGTTTGTTTTTACTTCCTACATTCAAAATGTCATTGACAGGATGATGGACATCCAACTGAAGAGATTTTGATTTGCTATTCTCTATATTTCCCAGAAACCAACTTATAATTTATAATTTAACCTTCAGCTGTCCTAATTGTCTTTAATGGAATGGTGGGGTTTGCTACTCATTGATAGGCAGATCCATCTCACAAGTGGTTGCAGTTAACAAAATAATGTGATAAACCAATCAAGAGATCAATAACTATTTTAATGGTCATATTTACTCTTTCATTCTTCAAATGTCATGCATCAACAATTTCAAGGTGAAATAGAGATACTGCTTACTTGTGCACAAAGATATATGGTAAACTACTAAGGAATGGCTTTCTGAGAGAAGAAGGAAATGTTTCCTATTTGCTTCTAGAAAATGGCCCAGCCTAGTTAAGGGTAGACTTAAAGGGGGTGGGGGGCATTCGGGCTTGATAGTCTTTTTAATCCTGTAAATTGCTTTGGAATTCATAGTTGCCCATTTCCATAAAGTATACTTGATAGCTAGTCGTTCTGTAGACCACATCAGAGATGTCTGTATCCTTTCCACTATGAAACATAAAGTAACCAGCTAAAAATACTGGGCTTGTGTGGGCTTTGCCCTGTAATGCCCCCAAGAGGTGAGCCTGAACTCTTTTAACAAAGCCAGGCTATCTATCCCTACTTAGGTAGGTGCTGCTGTAACAGTGTTCTCCATCAATATTTAATAATTCCATGGAGATTCACATGAATGAACAACAGAAGCATTATTTGAAAATATCTAGAAGAGACTATAACATCTAGGCTAGAAGAAGTATGAAAAATCAGGCCAGTTATATATATTTTTTCAAATATATATGCACACAAAAGAAATATATAAATATACCTAGCATATATATATAATCTTTACTTACTGAATCATAAGCATTATGTATATATGTATGCTTAATATAGAGAGATATGTGATAGACACATTCATTATTTATACACATGTTTAAATTTATCTTGAATATAAAGATGTATATTCATAAACATGTTTGATACATTTACATATGTTAGAGTTGCTAATTTTTATGTTTACTACATATATTCTACACATAGTAAAAATCATATCTATATATCTATATATATGTGTATGTATATATTTAAATATTCTGATTTTCTCTCAGCTCTGTCTGGATTCAATTGGCCTCCATAGCTGCACTTCTAGCCAAGACATCGGCATCTTTGAGTTACATTAACCTTTTAATTGGTTGCCTCATCTACATGTTCCCCCAGATAACCTGAACTATGGTTTATAAACTAATTTGTAGAGAATTGAGGAAAACAAAATAAAACCAACACTGAGCAACCCCTCAGAACTCTGGTATGGAGTGGTCGATGCTAGTACACACTGAGGTTTTCCCTGAGCACCTAGGACTGTGGGCTGTGAACTTAATGCACTTCTGTGACTTGCCAGTTTCACCTGCCCATCTAAGTCTAAGGCCACTGTCAGTCCTGTGACTGTCTGCTGGGCACATTAACCCCTCAGCAGTACCCCAAGTGCACACACCATGCACTATGACCCACAGGACAGGCTTTTCCCTGGCCCCAGGAATCTGCAGTCCAGATACATGCTCAAGGGACTCTTGTCTGTGGTCTAGCTCATGGTCTTTCTTGTGTTCTCCTTGTCTCCTTTACTGTTCCTCTTTCCCACTTACAGCAGAACTGTGCAAGCATTTGTGTAATTCATTTGCATGATTTCCAATAAGAGGTAGGATCTCTTTCCACCACTGGAAAGCCATTATCATACAGGCAGAGGAGTTACTTGGGACATTTTTTCAAATAGTCAAGTGAACTCTGTAGTTTGCTTTACTGCAAAAAGGTAGACTTGTTTTTCCAAGAAAATTACTTTGCACTACTTAAAGTTTTGATCAATAATTAGTCACATCTGAGCAAGTTAGGGGTTTTTAATACTGTTATCAGAATTCCTTTCTGTCACTGTTACACTATCATCAAAATCAATTAAGTTGCTGTTGACTTCAGTATTTTGAGTGTTAATTGTATTTATTGGTAACTTTGCATAGTTAGTATCAAATGTTTTATCTTTTATCCAAAGTATTTTATTTTGTTTTCAATACATTTAATGATTTCTGGCTTTGTGCTGATCTGTTGTTTACTGTATTGTGACAAAAAAATCAGAGGGAATTTAAAAGTTAGGATGAGAATTTGAAGTCTGCTGTCAGACTCGGAGAGCGAACTGGGAAGTAGACAGCCACAGCCACCTCGTGCTGGGCATTGCCAAGAGCAGGAGAAAAAAAAGGCCTGGCAAGGGGAACTGTTATGAAAGCAACCAGTCCAGCAAGTGTGTGCAGGTTGGAAGGAGGGCTCAGCTGCCAAGATATGAGATGCTGGACCATGAGGAAAATGTCTCAGAGGAGGACTTCCTGCTTTGGCAGATCACCAGTCAGATACAAACACTTAGAGATACCCTCCATTCATTGTTTGACTCCTGAGCACAAATATCTCTATACATAAATACAATTTACTCTACTCATTCTTTGATAATAAAATAACAAATTTGAAAGAGGTTTGTGGAGGAAAAAAAAAGTGACAGGCTGCCAGAATAGCCTCCCTGGTAAGGAGGATTTGCCTGTGTGAGTGTTGGGAATTACCATGTGATTTAAAGTCGCAGGGTGAACCTAACGTGACAGAGGACATGAAGTGTTAATATATGTGGAAAGAGGTGGGAAAAAATTAGAAAGCTCTTTGCCTAATGTTATTTATAAGCACAAATGTTCTTGCAAAACAACTGTAAAGCAGTCAAAAACAACAAAAATAATCCAGGAGCTCCCAGGGAAAGACTACCACGGGCTATGTATTACACTGTTGTAATTAACCAGTGTAAATAATCCCTCTCTCCTGGCTCTTACACAACACACCTGTGGAAAGGGATTCCAACAGCCCCCAAGAAGGACTCTCAGGTCCCGGGATGAAGAGTTCACTAACAGCCAGTAGACTAGCATTTGTTATCAATGAGTTGCTGCTGAACTGCAGTTCCAAGGCTGTCGCTGTAAAACCACAGTGCCTCCTGCTTTGTTGGAGGTTAGTAGCACTTGTTAATTTGATCAAGGCTGAAGTTTACGGAGGATAAAGTAAACAATGCAAACTGCAGACACCATCAGTTTCCTATGGGCAGTGAAGTGGAATCTGTTCCATTTACACTTCACAACAACATCTGATGGGCTTTGTCAGTGCCGCACAGAGTAATTAAACCTGAAATCAATAGCAGGCATTTGTCATGTTTACAGCCGCTCTTTCTGCTGGGTTAAACTCATCAGTTTAGTGCGCTTCTGTTTTACTGCAGAGACATGCTCCATTATTTCTTCAGGTACAGTTGAGATATTCAGTTACATGCCCAATAGTTTGAATACGACATTAAGATTAAAAGGGACAGGCAAATGGACAGTTTTTGTAATTTATTTGCTGATTTCCTTCACTGGTATTGGATTTCTATTTCCTTCAGTGTTCTTTGGAAACCCTTTTGTGGTTGAAGACAATAGATCCCCATACTTCCCAAACTGAGAAAAAGTCTCACCACCCATTTGATAGAATTTGACACCAGCTGTAGCTACCCACTACACGCAAGGGTCACTGGCATGTTTGGAGCTGGAGATCAGGGGATATCTAAGATTCATATTTATTGCCACATTTGAGGAAAGTTTGTCCTTCCCCAGTTGTTAAAAATTGTTCCTGGCTTTTTTCCTTTGTCTCATTTTTCAAACATACCAACATTTCATTCCTATGCTCCTCCCTGAATTTTTTTCTATAATTTGGTAAAAGATGAATTTTTACATTAAAAGCATCTGACTCAATGACACAAACATATTAAGGAGTTGAAAGGCATGTCTGGTTTTGCAGTGCTCCCCTTGCTTAATGAAGGCTTCTGCTGGCCCCATTTTTCAAGTCATCATAAGCATCTTACCTCTCGATAGCATCCTGCTCGTTGTGGTACAGGTAGACAGGATTGGAATATGAATGAATCTTATGCCCGGCTTGGTGGGACACGCCTTGGGAGGCAGAGGCAGGCGGATTTCTGAGTTCGAGGCCAGCCTGGTCTACAGAGTGAAATCCAGGACAGCCAGGGCTATACAGAGAAACCCTGTCTAAAAAAACAAAACAAAACAAAACAAAACAAAACAAAACAAAAAGAATGAATCTTATTGTTGATGATTTGCTTCTATATAAACTTTTTTATTCTTGGGAGTTTCCCCAGTCTAACATCTCACCATTTTTACCCAAATGCTCTTAAGGGAAGCATATCCAATTATACTTATTAATAAAATCCCTTAGTTTTGAAAAGTCACTAAAAAATCCCACATATTTTCTGGGAGCATCTTTCTTTTCAATCTACTTTTACACTTTATTATTTGTGGACATGACATGCCTATGACAGCAGACCTAATTGTTCTAGAAAGTTCTGGACATTCACAGGAAGTGGTATTCTAAGCCCTTAGAGCAATTTATGATTTGGATAATCATGAAAATAAATGCTATCACTCTCAAAAGTCTAAAGAGCAGAAGGTTATGGTACAAATTGTTCTTACTTAGTAAAGATGGGATATTTCTAAATTTGTGCATCATCCAGGGGTTGTATAAGGTAGAGATGTAGAGACTCAGATGCTGTATGTTCTTGGCTTCAGGTTGAGACATTCTGGGTTGGATCTGCTTTTGTTAGGATTAGCAGAAATGCTGTGTCATGAGATCTGCTTTTGTTAGTATTAGCAAAAATGCTGTGTCAAAATCCAGGTGACAGCAGATGCTGGCAAGGATGTAGAGAAAGGGGAACACTCCTCCATGTTGGTGGGACTGAAAGCTTGTTCAACCACTCTGGAAATCAGTCTGGCAGTTCCTCAGAAAATTGGACATACTACTACCGGAAGATCCTACAATACCTCTACTGGGCATATATCCAGAAGATGTTCCATCTGGTAATAAGGACACATGTTCCACTATGTTCATAGCATCCTTATTCATAATAGACAGAAACTGGAAAGAACCCAGATGTTCCTCAATAGAGGAATGGATACAAAAATTTGGTACATTTACACAATGGAGTACTACTCAGCTATTAAAAACAATGACTATATGAAATTCCTAGGCAAATGGATGGATCTGGAGGGTATCATCCTGAGTGAGGTAACCCAATCACAAAAGAACTCACATAACATGTACTCACTGATAAGTGGATATTAGCCCAGAAACCTAGAATACCCAAGATACAATTTACTAAAACACATGAAACTCAAGAAGAATGAAGATCAAAATGTGGACACTTCGCTCCTTGCTATAATTAAGAACAAAGCACACACTGAAGGAGTTACAGAGATCATGTGTGGAGCTGAATCAAAAGGATGGACCAACCAGTGACTGCAGCAGCCGGGGATCCATCCCATAATCAGCCACCAAACATAGACACTATTGCATATGCCAGCAAGATAGTGCTGAAAGGGCCCTGATATAGCTGTCTGGTGGGAGGCTATACCAGAGCGTGGCAAACACGGAAGTGAATGCTCACAATCAGCTATTAGATGGAACACAGGACTCCCAAAGAAGGAGCTAGAGAAAGTACCCAGGGAACTGAAGGGGTTTTCAACCCTATAGGTGGAAGAATAACATGAACTAACTAGTACCCCCTGAGCTCAGGTCTCTAGCTACATATATAGAAGAAGATGGCCTAGTTGGCCATCACTGGGAAGAGAGGTCCCTTGGTCATGCAGACTTTGTATGCCCCAGTACAGGGGAACGCCAGGGCCAAGATGTGGGAGTGTGTGGGTAGGGGAGCAGGGTGGGGATGGGGGAGGGTATATGGAAATTTATGGATAACATTTGAAATGTAAATGAAGAAAATAGCTAATAATAATTGAAAACAGAAAAAAAGAATGCTCAGGACAGAAGAGAGGCCCCTTGGTATTGCAAACTTTATATGCCCCAGTACAGGGGAATGCCAGGGCCAAGAAGTCGGAGTGGGTGGGTGGGTGGGGTATAGGGAACTTTCGGAATAGGATTTGAAATGTAAATTAAGAAAATATCTAATAAAAAAAAGTGGAAAAAAAATAAGAAATGCTGTGTCATGAGCACCATGCTCCATCTCATTCCTAGGATGTCTTTCCTGTATCCTAGGTCAATGATTTCAAAATTATCCACTCATCTCATAGAAAACCGAAAGAGAACTTGGAATGGCTCAGAAGGTAAATGTGCCTGCAGTGTAAGCCTGACAAACAGACTTTGATCTCTCATCACAGGTTGTTCTCTCACATCTCTGGCACATGCTGGCATGGGTGTGCACTCATACACATATGCTAATGAAAATGGAAGAGAAATGAAGTTGCCAAGACAGTCTGGCCAGAAATGTCTTTAATTTTAATGTACATTTTCTCAGCATATTTGATTCAGATTTCTGAGAAATATAATCTGTAAGAAATTATTAAATGTGTTGAGTAGGAATTAAGAATTTATATGAATTAGGCAAGTCAAGTGGCAGTACTTCTTGGACATAATGATGATAATGAATTCATTGGAGTCATCAAAATCAAATTTTTATAAAGCACAATATTTTTATCTGGACTTTCAATATACTTATGACAACAAGCATGACTGTAAGTGACTATACCCAAAATAGTGATTAAAATAACAATATCAGCCTACACATCCACAGCTATACTTTTGGAGACTAGGAAACTTATTTGAAGTCAGATCATAAGATTTTTGCTGAACTCAAGCTTAGAGCTCATGCCTCCCATTCTTTAGGTTCTTGTTTTCCATGTGCTGAAATTTCTTCTATATACTATGTCTATGAAAAATTCAGTTAAGGGTATAAAAGCATGTTTGAAGACCTATTCTGTAGAAAATTGAGGTTAACCTGAGACAGTCACTATGGCAACTGCAGAATCATAGAATAATAATTAGGTTTGTTGTAGAGCTTAATAAATGCCAGTCTCGAAGTGCTAGCCCTCAGAGTATATCGCATGGAATTCTCTAGGCCAATAACAAACCCCAAGTCTGGGAATAGTATTTGATGTTGGTTGCCTTCATTCCTGCTCCTTTCCCACATGTGTTCCTCTGACTTGAACTCTTCAAAAGAGCATCAGCCTGCATATCTGGATTGGTGTAGTTTATCAAAGGGTTTATACTAAGACAGAACATATTATTATATGCTTGCCTTGACATAAATCATAATTATATTTTAAGAACAAAATTTCACATCAAAGCTAAATATGAAATGTAATAAAAGCCATAATAATTTTACAACAGTCATTTAAAAGTCACCACACCTTTATCTTCCAACAAGTTCAGGTTTTAGATTTTCTGTCCCATGCAACAGTTAAACAAGCTTTAGTTATCCTGAGGAGTCTATTCCTACACAGGAGATACCCTCCAAGTTTAAGTCAATCTTTCTTTGAACATTTGCACAAAAAGGTTAGTTCATTGAATGCTGTGCTGACCAAAGTACCAAAATGTGCATGTTGTAGTAAAAGTGTACTGTGTATTTATGTGTTTACTTTATTCACTAATGCCAACAAATCTGTACCTATGTCAATGAACTAGTGAAGAAATAGCTGAGACTTGGGGAGAGATTAGGGGATTTGCCTACTATTGATACTTGCAGGCAATAGCAAACTTCCAGCTTGAGTGTTTCATTTCTTCTAGTGGTTTCTAAAGTTATCTTGCTACATTAATTTTAAAAAGGGAAAAGAAAACTGTAATGAGCAGATTTCTATGATAACCTATGCAATGGTTGCAATGTAAACAGCAAATTCAGAATGAGAAGGCTATCTGCCCATGCACACATTATGGCACCTGAGTTAGCATCTGTGGTGCATCTACATGCACACATGTGTGTATGTGTGTGTTTTACATTCATTCATTATAAGAAATTAGTTTAAACTATTATGGACTGGCTAAACGAGTCCAAAATCTGTAGCACAGGCAACCAAGGACAAAAAAATTATGAGAGGCTAGAAGTTGGAGAATATATGAAAAGCTACAGGACAGATGCAGAATTTGTTACCACTCTCTCTGGCTCTATCTCTGCAAAACTTGGGATCTGTTGCCAAGTTCTTACAAGTGATTAAATCAGATCATGTAGGATAAGTTCCCACATTAAGCTGTATAAAGATGTAGCTACATTTTAAGACCCCTTCATAGACTCATCTAATTAGTATTTCATTGAACAAAAATAAAATGAAACTTTAAAAAAGAGTTACATCAAAAATATCATCATAGTCTATCCTGGTCAACTCAGAAACTATACATTATCTTTAAATTATAATAGAGAAAAAAAATATACTGAAAGTAAGCCATATTTTTAACTAGTACAGTAAGAATCATCCTGCATATAACTAAAAAAAATTAATCTTCTCCCCAGAAGAAAATTTAAGCATTTGAATGGCATTTACTTTTCTACTTTGACATACTATAATTTAAACATAGACAATAAAATATTATGTTAAATATTTAGAGGATAAAAAAGAAAGCAAAATGATTCAGTTGCTTGTATATTTATTACTTTTTCTGTTCCCATGATCAAATATCTGGCAAAAGAGGGGTAAGGGTATTTTTGACTCATGGTTCAGAAGACATAATCCATCATGGAAGGAAAAATACAGTAGCTAAGGTGGGATTATCTGTCAAGGTGACGTTTTATGACATGCCCCAGTGGTAGATAGAGAGCTTAAAGAACTTAACAAGAACCAGAAGAACAGGTGGGCTGTCAACCTTAAAAAGTCAGCCACAATTGGCCTACACCAACTAAACTCCAACTAAATCTTTTGGTTATGCAATTTTTAAATAACTTATAGTGTGTTTATGAATGTTTTGCCTATATGTATGTGTACAGTCCATGTTCAAGCCTGGTACCTGTGGTAGTCACAAGAGTTATCAGGTTGCCTGGAACTGGGGTTACAGATGGTTGTGAACTATCATGTAGGTGCTGAGAACCAAAATATGGATTTCTCTGCAAGAATGGCAAATGCTCTTAATTGCTGAGCCATCTCCCCAGCCCTTAGACCTCAACATCTTGAAGGATCCTTATCCTTCCCAAACAGTGCCTCCGACCGGAATGCAAAAATATACATACATGATTATTTGTGTCAAAATAATTGTCATAGTCTTCCTTTGTGCTTGCAGATAGTATTTACTACAAGATCATAAACCTAGGGAAGTATTAAAGTTGCTTTTTGCCATTTGCCTCAGCATGATACAATCATTCATTCTCTAAAGATATCTACATTAGCACTTGGCAAAAGTTGGGGTGGGTTTCTGAAGATTTGCAATGATGTCCTATCATTAGAGTTTATATCCTAGAGTTTATTCTTCAAGGCATTTCTACGTGAACCCCACCCTCATTGAGTCTTCAGTGGGTGTTTTATTCCTTAAGTGGTTACTAAAGGAGGTGGGGAACCAAATAAAAATCAATGTATTTCTTGAACATTGAACCATTACTCTATTTTATCTGCCCACAAATAAATTTATTGGTCAGGAAAAAAACATGCTGACTACAACAGCTTAAGAGTAGATAAAAAAATTCAGCAACTCTGCGGATGTCTGTACTTGGGTCAATGTGCCAAGATCATAGTGAATACCAAGAGAAACTAGGACTGCTACCACAAGGCAGAGAAAATGAGAAATATGAGTGTAGTGTGGGAGGGCCTCAAAGGCATCTTTTAATATTCCCATATCCTGTGATTCAAGTCAATAGAAAACTATAACAGGCTAATTATGCCAAAATAGAATGGCCATTGCTTTTCATGAGTGAAGGCTTGAGTCACCACACCAAGCACAGGACCACAAGTTAAGAACACAACCTAAAGTTAGAGAAAGCAAATACGTATACAAAGTGCTCATTCAATACAAACAAAACCATCTAACAGGGATCATATATTAAAGCATATTGAACAGTCTATTAACAAGGCCTGAGAGTCCTCTTTCTCCACCAACTTGTGTTAGATGACCCCTATAGGACAAATGCATAGCAAAGAAGGAGAGGGATTCCTCATTTCTATCTGGGGACAACTGATTTAGTTCACACTCATACTTTCTAACCTTCCTGTTCTTTGGGGATTTGTTTAGTCAGCCTCCATAGTTTTGTGAACAAACTACTTTTAGTAGAAGGATGGATAAATAAGTAGATAATAGACTATAGGGATTTAGCTAATAGACATCAGAAAGGAGAGATAGATAGACAATAGACAGCTGGAGAGATATACTGTAGGTAGATGATAGAAAATTGGAGATAGATGATGGGTAGATGGATGATGTATGGATAGATGATAGATGAGATTAAAATGATATATAATACAGTCCATGTTGATCTGTCACCTTTCAAAAGTGACACATCTAAAGTTAACGATGGAAATTGTTATAAGAAATATGTTGGGTATTATATTGTTTTATACACATCATCATGCAAATTTGTACATATTTAGATTTAGAAGCAACATACTCATGATACATGAAATACATGAAAAATGTAAGACACGTTTTGTTGTTTTGTGCACATCATCATGAAAGTGTGCACACATTAACCAATATACTCAAGATAGATGAAATTTTTGACAGTTAAAGATGGCATAATATATGACCATAAACTTTTTCAGTAAGTAGAACAAGTATATACTCTTCAAATAATTACGATACATAAACAAGTCACATGCTATCAAGTTTTGCAGTCTGTGCCTATAAGTATGCAGTGTACTTTTATCCAGGATCAGTGCCACAAACATGTGACAAATGGGTTATGCTATGTCAGGAAAGCTACATTGTCAATAGACAGCAGTGATTTTTGAGATTTGGGGTTTTATATATATATATATATATATATATATATATATATATATATATATATATATATAATCTTACGGGGCTTCCCATGCATACGTGGTCTGTTGTTGATGAATTTTTCTTGTAGCACCCATGCTTTGTGTCTTGCTAGTCTTTGTGACTGAACTTTAGGTTCCCATCATGTAGTATATGTTCATTTCCTCCATGCATCCAATTAACACTAGCCTATGTGCTGCTGTGAAGGGATTTTGCACATGCAATTAAAGTCCCAAGTCAGTAACTTTTTAGGAAAGGGAGATTGTCCCTGGTGAACCTGACCTAATTAAGTGATCCCCTATGACTGAGTGGGCTTTTCCTGGTGAAAGAATTTTAAGTTGGGAGGGGGGTTTTGACAGAAGCTTTGCTGCTCCGGGCCTAAAAGAGAAAGTCACATAGGAAGGTTCCATATGGGCATTGTTGAGCTAAGAGCAATGCCATGCTCAAGCTAGCAAATAAGAAGTCTTTGCCCACAGTCTGAAGGACCTGGAAAATTGACAGGACCCCTTGTGCAGTCTCTAGATAAGACCCATCTGTGTGTCAGACACTGAGAGGAACTTGTGAAGGTACAAAACAACATGATATGATGTTGTTTTAAGTTGCTTGTTGTGAATGATGCCCCCCGCAACAACAGAAAATTAATATGGATATGTACTCTTAACTAACCTCAGATTCCTTTCTATGAACTGAGTTGAGAATACCTCTGCCTGAGATTTTCAAGGAGCCCTTAAGTTTTCCCTCTGAATCCAATGTTCGTGGCAACACAAGCTTTGGTAACTTCAGCACACAGTTCCGGATTGCATTTCCCAGATGTCTCTGAAACCTCTAGACACTTCCAAATTTTAGAAAAGGAAAGCGACTCTGGAGCTCAGCTTTGTACTTGTCCAGCTTGAGAATCTTTGTAGCAGATCCCAGGCTAATGACTCCAAGATCTGGCTGATAACTGTGAGGACTAATCCAAATGTGATTCTTCTGTGAATACCATCTGAAATTATTAGGACACTTTTGGAATAATATTTCCTATTTGTAGACATTTATTTGGCATGGATTTTGTCAAACATACAGTGTTGAAATTCTCCTAATTTGCAGTACAGACATCATTTACTTGGATATACTTTTCCTGTAAGTACCTTGTAGAGCATTGTTCTAAGAAGAATCTGAGGATGTACTGGAATTACTGCGAAAACATTGACCCCTTTATAGTGCATAAACATATAGTGCATACACAGAGTCCATAACAAACTGTAGCTAATACCTATGAAGTACTGATGTCTAGGGGAATAAAAGCCATCAGCTCATACAAGTGTGGCTGTACAAGAGCAGGTATGGATAACACAATACAGGCTCTGTATATCTATCATTGTGGACACTCTGGCTGGGGAGGAAAAGTGAAAATCAAGTTTTTCAAAGAATTTTCTAGTGATGACAATTTCAGCAGGAGTTTTAAAACAGGAGTTTTAAAATACAGTATTGCTATCAATTCTAGTGGTTCTAAATAAAGGTGATTTTCCTCATAGGATTACCTTAAACAAAGCTTACAAAAAATGCTTGAAATAGTGCTTTTTTTTATAAAGCAAGCTATATAAAAACATTAAGAACTTTAATTAAGCATGATAACATTACACTAATGCTTGTACCTCGGTGCTTCGGCAGATTGTGAGCGGAATATCCAAGAATAGGAAATCTGGAATCAAGTCAGTTAGAATTCTCAGAGAATTCTATCTCCCAGAGCATGCACATTGCACTAATAGAATGTAGAAACAGCTAGGCATTGTCTGTAAAAATACAATTGGCTGTGTTTTATGGCAAATGAATTAATACCAAAATTTTAACTCTTTTGAATGACTTATTTTTGACATTTGTAGTCACTGGCTTCAGAAAAATATGAATCATTGATTTATGACAAAAACTTCCTTCAGAAAATCCCAGAATGAATGAATTGATAAGGAAACAAGGATATTAAACAGATTCATCTATGTGGGATATATATTTATGCATATGTAGCTTATGCACACATATATACAAGTATGATGTAAATTATACCCATAGAGTTTCTATTACTTAGCAGTGTAGGACCCCTTGCATGTAAGCCAATAACCTCTCAGACTATAACATCTGGACCAGATGTTTCTGAAGGAATAACACGTATAATGTACCTAATTTTTGCAAGACTACACAATAGGTAGATACTTCCTTCTCACCCCAGCTGGTGATAGTCTATGCCCTGAAGCTTAGAGATTTATAACCCTTGTAATTTTACCCTAAATCGAGTAATTGCAGATGCTACTCCATTGTATGATTTTAATTAGTGGTAAAAACTCGGCCAGGATGTTAAATGTCAAGATAATGAATTTCAACTGGGTAAGATACCTAGAATCCTTAGAAATTACTGGTAGCACAGATTTTATTTATTTGTGATTATAATCTTACTCTAAAATTATGTAAGGATTATTCTAATGCAAAGTCATTCTTTTTGCCAGAAATATCAAAGTACAACAAAATAAATTTATACATTTCCTTTCTGAAGAAAAATATCAAGTATAGCAAGTGTTACTGAATTGACACCATTTTCATGAAATAATTTAATTCATAAAATAGAATATGGTTCAAGAAAATAGAATTAGAATGTAATTTGTTTTGCTTTCCTCTCAACAATCTTTCTTGGGCGGGAGAGGTTTGTTTTCTTTCATGACTCTTAGTCAGGCTTCCTTTGAAGTTGCAATCTTACTGCTCGTGTGCCCGGAGTGTTAGGATTGTAGGTACACTGCCCCAGGCCTCGACCAGAAGACTTTCGATCCATACTGAGACCACCTTGTTTCATCACTGGACATTCCATGCGGAACTGCAAAACTGTGGGAGAATTGGGTTTTATGGAGTTTTTGTTTAAGAGGACTTTCTTCAAATACCGTTAGTTTATTTTTATGTGACAACAGAATGTGCAAAAAATGTCCATGATGTTATTGAAAAGAAATTCAAGCACCTCCCATAGTCAGCTTAGGTCTGAAGGATCATTTCATTCACAGCTGTATGTTTTAATCAGTATATATATCCTCTCATTCACATGGGTTCTCTTTGCATAAAATGCAGGGGTTTTCCCATCACTTCTTTGTTATCATCATAAGGACACGTGGCATAGTATAAGAAAGTCACCAAAGGACTGTAGCAGTGATCATAGGAAGACACATGGAGTCCAAATGCTGACCTTGTCTCCTCTTGAGTTTGTCAAACTTGGCATTAAAGCTAACAAGCTATGAATGGTAACAGTGAAGCCCTAGGGACTGCACAGGAAGGTTCAGTGGCTCGGCCTCCTCTGCCAATGAGTTCCTCATTTACCTTCCAGAAGAGCATGGCCCATTCCTGGAATTCATTCACCAAGCCCCCCAGCAAACAAAGAGTATGTGGCTAAAAAATATGCAAGCAAGACAATACCTTGTAATTGACTTCTCTGAGGAAATCCAGCATTAAAATGTGATTAGATGTGATTACCTAGCTTCTGTTCTGAAATTAACAACATTTATTCCTAGAGACCACAACAGTTGAAAATAAAGAGTAGGATTTTAACATGATACAATCTAACAAATGGGTGAGAGAGACCTGGGCGTGACAGCACACAGGTGTAATTAGAACCTTCGGAAGGCAGAGATGGATCTTGTGTTTGAGGTCAACTTAGGATAAAAACTGACATCCCATCTCAAAAAAAAAAAAAAGGAAATTAATAAATAAGCAGAGGATTTGGATTCAGCACATCTTCTTGTATAGAACATGGGACTTGTGTGCATTTAATGTGTGTTATGAGAATGCTTGGGATATAGGATTAATTTGAAGCAACTAAGTTAACATAAAAATAATGTGATATTGGTATTATTTTATCAAGATATAAAAGTAAAGAACATTAAAAATGTTAAATGATAATATATAATATCTACAGTGAATTTATGAGAGAGCAGAGTAAATTCTTTTTATTTTCAGTGTCTGAACTAAAATCTGTCTGCATCTTTCAGCTTATAGGTTCCTTCTTCCATCCTCAAAACCATGAGCTAGGCCAAAGTTGATTGTCCATGACACTCAGCTGCCTCATATTTCAAATTCCCACTGCTTGTTCTTCCACACATCTTTACATTTATCCAAGAAAGATCATCGACTTGCTAGAATTTATGTAAATAGATAGTATCAAACAACTCAAACTATTCTGTCACCTTGAATACAACCCACAGAAACAACCACGTATTGTCCCATACATCCATGTATTCACAATGTGGAATCCTGAGACTCAAACAGTTGTCATCAAAACTGCTAACCTTCTGAGCCCAGCGGAGGCTGATAAGGCCTCCAGAGTGCTCTCCACACCTCAGGTCCTTGGGATCACGGGTGAGTGGAGTGCAATGTCAGCTTCAGGAATCTCAGAGGGTCTTGTGCCAGCAGGAGCAGGAACAGAGGAACTTAGCCTGACAAGAGGTTGGGGTTTCTTCCAGCCAGGGCCACTCCTGCCATCTTCCTTCTGAGCCCAGCGGAGATTACTAAGGCCTCCAGAGTGCTCTCCACCCCACAGGACCTCGGGATCACTTTGGGTCATGGCCGAGGCCACCCCTGCCATCTTTCTTCTGAACTCAGCAGAGGCTCCTGGGGGCTCCAGAGTACTCTCCACTCCACGGGTCCTCCGGATCACCTTGGAATCACAGGATCCCCTACCACACCTATGACCTCCTGATCACCTGAGAGCATGTGGGCAATAGAAGCAACAGAGCTTCTTGGTCAGGGTCCTGTGCGGCCTTCAACCTCAGCCAAGAGACAGAGCTGAGGCCCAGACCCCTGGGCACATTTCTTGCCAAAGGAGAGTCAACCTTCTGGGAGGGTTCTGACCCTAGAACTCAGAGCTCCAGACTGCTGGACACCTACCCTGCAAGAGAAGAGCTTACCTGCAAAGAGTGCTCTAACCACTGGAACTCAGGGGAGATTTGGACTCCCAGGAGTGCTGACAGAGGCTAACAGAATCACAGGAGGATCAAGCTCCAACCAGAGACAGCTTGAACATTAACATCAGAAATTTCCAGATGG
>LR752892.1:38039-51611 GCA_902729485.2 Mus minutoides | reverse complement strand
ATATATATATATATATATATATATATATATATATATATATATATATATATATATATATATATATATGAGAGTAATATTTAGGAAATATATATTGTAACATTAATATTATGTGAAGCAGATTTCATGTGCAGGTTGGTGGTTCATTTAGGGCACACTGATTCTGCAGGACCCCCAGGTTTTGATGGTCGTCACCATTCTCATTTCATTATACTTCACTCTGATAGAAATTGGAAATACTAGAATGTAAAATTTAATGTATCTTTAACTTCTGTTAATATAATGATATTAAAGAAGAGATTTTCTCCCTGAAATTCACTAAACTACATACTGAAGCAGTTTTTATTCTGCCAGCTTATTCAGGACAAAATTTTGGTTCCAACTTCTGCATCAATAAAGTGACTTTGCCCTTATAGAGTGAGTTAAAAATATCTAGTAGCTTATGTGGAGCAGCGATGTACCCTCTCAACCTTTCCCATGTTTCGTTGGTTTTCTTTTACTAGTTCTAACACCTCTTTCTTACTTATCAGACTCGTGTGTGTGTGTGTGTGTGTGTGTGTGTGTGTGTGTGTGTGTGCATCACTTATTAGAATTTGTTCATCTATTTTTGTCAATAGTAGGCTACATTGTTCAGTGCATTAATTGCTTGCTACACAAATGCAAGATCCTGAGCTCAAATTTCCCAAACTCATATGAAATCAGATGTTATTACACTTGTCCATAATTCCAACATTTATTATGAGATTGGAGATAAGAGAATAAAACAACCTGGAATCTCACAGACAAACTACCCTGGCATAGGAGGATAAGGTTTTCCTCTAAACTTGCCCTGTAGTATAAATGTGGCTGTACTCTTTTATGTGAATATCTTGTACAAACAGAAAAATCAAAATAATTTATATTATGTTTCTATAAATATGCTGTATTCATAGGACCAGGAGTAGCTTACATTAAATACTCTACAAAATAGACATAAAAGGCTGACTTATTTTTCTTGGTGCCTGTGATCATACCTTTGAGCTTTGTACATGTTATTCTAGAATTCTATGATTGACCTACATCACCAATTCAATCTCAAGCCAGTCTTAGGATTATAAATACATAAATTCTTTAACATTTGAGAATTATGTCTTTAGGTTTGAAACAGCCCAAACTTTAAAAATATTGTTTATGTTTAACATAAAATTTCCTTTCCTGATTTCTAAATATCAAAACATTTCAAACAGTATTTCATGGCTTAAAATGCAGTTTGGTAACCTTTAAAGATACTGAAATAGACAAGATGTGTATCTTTTTTGCTGCAAGCTAGAGCAAAGGGAAGAAACCAAATATCATAAGAACAAGCAGTTTCATCAAAAGAAAATGCTAGGGTGGATTTGCAAAAAAAAAAAAATAGTGATTAAGAAAATATCTACTTTGATTAGTTGTATTAGTCATGGTTCTCTAGGGAAACAAAAATTATGGAATGAATAAATAAAGGAGGCTTATTGAAGTAGTTTAGAGGTTATGGTCTAGCTAGTCCAACAAAGGTTATTTATGAATGGGAAGTCCAAGAATCCTGTAAATGTTCAGTTCATGATATTAGATGTCTCAGCTTGTATTCAGTACACACAGGAAAATAAAGCAAGTAGAATCTAATGCCAGTGCAAGAGAAGTTGAGCCAGACAGAGCTAGGGCAAGCACACAAAGAGCAAGAGCTTCTTTCATGTTCTTTATATAAAGTGCCACCAGAAGGTATGATCCAAATTTAAGGTGTGTCTTCCCACCTTAAGAGATTTGAATTTAGAATGAGTCTTCTTCCCACTTCAAATGCAATCAGTTACATGAAGTCCCATTTATTAATTGTTGAGCTTAATGCCTGAGCCACTGATGTTCTTTTCAAGAAGTGTTTTTTTCTACCACTCTTTGATGAGTTCAACGCTATTCCCAACTTTCTGTTCTATTGGATTTGGTGTAACTTGTTTTACTTGAATTTTGTACAGGGTAGTAGATATAGATTTACTTGCATTCTTCTATAGGCAGATATCCAATTAGACCAGCCACTCTTTGTTGAAATTCTTTCTTATTTTTCATTGTATGGTTTCCCACACACCTAGTTTCCATAGTTGTGTGTGTTTATTTCAGCATTTTTTATTTGATTCCATTGATAAGTCTGTTTGTTTCTATACCAATAACATGCTTTTTTTTTTTAATAATTGCTTTAGGTCAGGGATGGTGATACATCTAGAAGCTTGTTTATTGGTCAGGATTGTTTTAATTGTCCCTTTTTTTCCATATGAAGTTGAGAATCATTCTTTCAAAGTCTATAAAGAGTGTTGGAATTTTGGTGTGAATAGCATAGATTCTGTAGATTGCTTTGGTAATATCACTGTTTTCACAATGTTAATCCTATGGATTCATGAGCATTGGAGATCTTTTCACCTTCTGATATCTTCCTCAATTTATTTCTTCACAAACTTGAAGTTCTTGTCATACAGGCTTTAATGCAGAATTCTAGCAGACTTTAAATGAAAAGCGAATGCCAGCACTCTTCAAACGATTCTACAATTTAGAAACAGAAGGAACACTGCTAAACTCATTCTATGAGTCTACAGTCACCTTTGTACCTAAACCACATAAAGTCCCAACAAAGAAAGCGGGTTCCGGATCAATTTCACTTATGAATATTAATGCAAAGTACTCAATAAAATACTCACAAAACAAAGCCAAGAACATATCTAAAACAGCATCTATCATGATCAATAAGTTTTATCCCAAGGATGCAGGGGTGATTCAGTATATGCACTACAGTGTTTTAATAGTGTCTTTGTGTTATACCTTTAACTGAAAATCTCCTCATAAAATACCTATGCTGTAAGTCAACTACCCTCACACATTTTATAGGATTCAGGCCAATGATAAACTTTGTCTCATATAGCAATGTAGAAAGCCATTAAGGAAAGAGAACCAAGCATTCTCCTATTTCTACATCCATTCACATGTATACTTTAATGTACAAGATTACACCTACACATATACAATACAAAATATAGCAACATTTAAAATATCTTATATTATGAGTTAATATAAAATTGTTTGTGTAATACATGGCAGTAAATGGTATAGTAAAATAACTTCCCAACTGAACGTATTTTATCAAATTGTATTTGAGGAGGTGGAAACCAGAACTCTTCCTTATTTCTTGATTTTCAGAGATGTCATTGCTGAAATGGCAAAAGTATTTCATGTGGAAAGCAAAAGTGGTTCAAATACAAGTCATCTTAGGTTTCTAGGTTAGTGAGGAAATTTTTTTGGTATTTCAATATTTTCTCAATCTCTAAAGTGTGAGGAAAAATGGTTTTATATTGATTGCTTTTGGTTGTTGATGTTTCTGCTGTATCTAAGAAAAGTTCCAAAAGGAATAATGACTACAGATGATTTTTGACTCCATGGTACTGTCAGACCCACTGGATCACTCTGCGTCTTGAGAAAGAATTCCTTGTTCTGACCATAATCTATTGAATGTGTTCTGGTGGCTTTCTTGTCTTTCTAGTGACAGGAACTATATTTTAGCTCAAAGTCTGTTCTAAAAAGTAACACAGGTCAGAATACTATTTGTAAGAAGACAAAATTTACTATATTAGTAAATAACTGAGTGAATAATGTTTGGTTTCTGATATTTAGAATATGCCATTTTTATCAAGTAACTCAATTATTTTTTGAAATAAAATTTAACTTCGCAAAAAGATGTTTAATGAATAATTTCTATATACTAATATGATTCAAATGTTCTCTTATATAATGAAAGCCTGTGAGCGCTTTCTTGACATTGGCTTTCCTGTTATTGAATCTCTTATATGGGTGAGGAAAATACAGTGAAGAGAATCATGCAGATTTATGTAGGCCTTGGCAGAGCTATACCACCCAAGTTGGTGCTTTGTTGTACTTTATAACATTGGATGTTCGAGTGTCACATCCTCTACCTTGAAAACTAACATCCTTATATCAAATACAGAGATACTTTGAGCAATGAAGTGACCGAAACTTTTAGTAACTACGTGCAGGTGTTTAAGTGACCTGAAGATCTCCACTGGTTTCCTTAAATATAGCTGTAGTAGTGTGGGTTTCTGAAGAGTTTTTATGGTAAATTCATTTCCTCATTTGTAAAATGTCTTTCATTGTAATCTTTGATGTAATATACAGACAAATAAGTTTAATATTCAATGTGGGGTATATTAACTGTACTACACAAATAATGCTTTTGGTGACTGCTGAGGACATTTATAAAGTAGTTCATTGCTTGTTTCCAGAAAATGATGGATGGATAATTTTTCAAAGCCCATGAATAAATCAAATAAGATATTAACTTAGAAAGTGACTGTCTGAATTACAAATACACAAACCCTTGGTGGTCTTGATAATAGCTGGTCTGAAACCTCCTCTCAAGTTGTTTCCCATTGCTCTAGCAATTAAAAATAAGCCCTATAATAACTGCCTATCAATATCTTCCTCATTGATGGCACCATTTCCCCCTTTGCCCTGTCTTTCGTGTTCCAGGTTCAGGATTCATTACTGAAGCTAAAAATCATGTTATACTCAGTGATTCAAGGTCTCTACTCCAACAACCATATTCCAATCTCCAGGTCTTAGAAGCTCAGAGAACCACAAAGGAGATTAACTAAAAACTTTTGCTTTCTCACCCTGATTTATATCTCTCAAGTCCAGGATGGAAGAACTATAAATAAACAAGCCAAATGTGGATTTTAAATTTTGTTATTTAACTGAAGTTATAAACCTTGAATGTGAAGATAATTAATAATTAGTTTTTAAAAGTAATATTTATTTAAAGTAAACATATTGCCACAACAAAGGAATGTCATTGAGGAATGATGAAGATTTAATGAGAAAAAGACATTATGTCTGTGGTCCAGTGTATATACACAGTTTGTGCTTTAGCGCAATAGTCTGTATCATTAGTCACTTGTGAATCAGTAGTTCTGCTGTACCCATTTGAAATTAGCTCATAAGGGAGGTAGACTGGTTTTGTCAACATGTCTTCATATTTTAGAATCAGCAACCACATTGGTTAACTTGTTTTGTTGCTGTAATAAAAATACCTAATAAAAACAACTTAAGCAAGGAAGAGGTTATTTTCATTCATGTTTTGAGAGTGCAAACTATCATGCTGGGGAAATTAAGACAGTAGGAGCCTGAGGCAAAGGATTAAATATCATCCCTACTAGGACACAGTATGTTGGTGGATGATGAATATTACCAATCAGATAAGTTTCTTTTTTGTTGTTGTTTTGTCTAGATATAAGCCAATAGAAATAGTGCCATCTCTGTTTAGGGTGGGTCTTCCCAACTCTCTGAATATAGCCTAGAATCCCCTAAGAGACATGTTCGCACCTTTATTTACATATATTCTAAATCCTGTCAGTTGCCCAATATTAATTACCACAATGATTTTTGTGGTGGATAATTGAAATGCCTGGTTCATGCCAAAAAAACCCAAGCACATTTCAACCCATGATTCCGGAATAATCTCTAAAATTATATTGCTCAAAGAAAACCCAAACGGTAACTCTTAGCATTTCTGGAGCAGAACTGTACTTCTCACATGAGATGTTAGAGCTGAGGTATTATGAGAACAGAGAAAGGGCAAAAATTCCAGATTCTACTTAAACCTTGAACACACGTGTTAATACGGGTATTCAAAAATCCCAACTGAGTGTGAGTATCCTACATACAAATAAGATATGTATTAAAATAGGTAAGGACTTTTGGTCCTGAACATACTGTATTATAGGTCAATAGACATAGGCACCTGAGACTTGACAATGGACAGAAATATCCCTCTATCTTATTTATCTCAGATACAAAGAAGGTCTAACACATAATAAATATGAAAATGCTTGTATTGTTTGCATATGTGTGAGTGTATATGTGTATATTTTGAATGGTTTGAATGGTTTTAAAATCAAATATATACATAAAAGAGTCAAATAGAGTTTGTGATGCATTCAAGATACATGTTAGATGATAGATTATTATTATTTAATTCATAATTTATTCAATATTATTTTTCAAAAGATTCTATTAAGAATTTGTCCTCGAGCATTCCTTGGAGTTTGGTGGTAGCAAAGCTTGGAAAAACTTAGTTGAAAAATGTATGCTTTTGTTTATTTTTTGTTTATTCTTATTATAAGCAATTAATGATTTATACAATTTGTATAAAAATGGAAACTTCTTGAAAACATATCGACTTTGATCTCCACACATACACATGCATGCATACACTTACCCTCAACACACACAAAATACAACATAACAAATTGATATCTATCATGAAGTCTCACTTTCCAAGAGTTTTGAAGAAATAGTGAACTTTTTGAGGTCAGCATAAGATTCCTTATTTACAGATATTTAATGAAATATCAATTATAGAACTATAAACAAATATCCTATTATTTTAAAAGATAAATCTTTCCTAAGAAAAGCAATTATATTTCTCCTTTATATACCAATGCTCTGTTCCTGACATTTTATTTTAAGCACAATGATAAACAGAATAAAGGTGAATTGAGAAGAGGTGGAGAAGATACACAGAAAGTATTTTGCTTATTTTGTACTTGCAGACTGGCTTCATTAGTTTCTGTTAATGTAATTTTAGTGTAGTGTTCTATAAAATGATTAATATTTTTCTATAAAATGATTAATATTTTTCTCTTTTTTGAGATTTATTATGTGTATGAGTGCTTCTACCTACATGTATGTCTGTGTACCACATGATACCTGGTGCCTGACAAGGCCAAAAAAGAACGACAGATTCCTTGAAACCAGAACACAGTTCTGATACATGATGTGCGAGTTAGGGAATAAACCTAGGTCATATGCTAGATCATTAAAACACATTTGATGAGAAACAAAGGCTATTTATACAGCCATTATGACATCCTTTATCTGAAGGTGCCACTTCTTTCAATAAATTGATGATTTCATTACTGATCCACCTTAGGTAAAGAGTGTATATTGTTTAGCTCCAAATAGACTCTGAAAAAAGAATTGACAAAAGATGCTAAAGAGAATCAGATGAGAAAGGGGAAAGAAAAAGAGGAATGCAGAAATACATTAGGAGGATGCTTAACATACAACATAAACTTTTACAAAGTGTTCTGTGTAGCAGTATCATGTGTAGTGAATATTAACTGTAGAACATGTAAGTTTGCATATGTATTCCTGATGCACACTTGACAATGATAATTACAGACGACATACTATTTAATACATTTTATAAGGTCAACATCTGCTAATACTCACAGATGCTTCCTTTGGCGGCTGACAAAGTCCGAATTCAATCAAATTCTAACCAGACCCAGATATTGTACTGTTGAACATATGATTCAAGTCAATATACTTAAGAAAGTTTAAACGCCTTAAAATAAAAACTTACAAATTAATTTAAAATGTGCTATCACATCCCAGCTGAAGGTAAAAACGGAGATATTAGTCATTTTAGCTTATAATTCAGAGTAAGTGACTGAAGATGACTTTTTTATAAGTGAATTTTAGTCAGTGCTGACTCATATGTTCTTGTGCTCAACATTTAACTACAGTTGAAAGTGCTGAGCACAGAGGCAGCTAGGGAGCCAGAAGGCAACCTTTTCATGAGACTCATTAAGAGCAGATATTCAGGACAAGAGTGTGATGAAACGGAATATGTCAAGCATGATTCTGTGTGCTAACTTATTTCAGGAAATGGCTTAACAGAAATGGTAAAAATTCAACTCTAAACATGCTCAGCTATTTCGCAGCCACCTAAGAGGAAGGTTATTCAAAGGGAAAGATGGTATCTACTCATAGCAGAAGAAAAGAATATACTAAAAGTCCCACTCCTGGTTGAGGAAGTTTTGGCCATTGGGAGAGAGGAATTGATTTCTTCAGAGATACAGTCCATGAAAGACTGCCCGTGCTTCAAGATACATAAGTCCCTTGCCCTGAATACTGTGATGTCAACATAACACATGCTGGAGTTACCTAAAAGGAGGAAACATCAATATAAAAAATGATAAGATCCTGTAGTAGGGCATTTTCTTAATTAGTGATTAATGGGGGAGAGCCCAGCTCATTACATCCAGGGCCATCTCTGGGTAATGGTCAAAACGCAAACCACGATGAGCACCCCTCGGTGTCCTCTGCATCAACTCTTGCCTCCAGGCTTGCCTCCTTGGAGTTATTATCCTGACTTGTTTGATATCAGGATATGGAACAGTGATATGGAAGTATAATCCAAGTAAACCCTTTCCTCCCCAACGTGTTTTATTTAAATAGTGTTTCATCATAACAATAGAAATTGTAAGATAGTACATGTACACAGTAATTAGACACAGCAGGACTAAGAAAGAGGAAAGAATGAATTAGCGAGGGAAGTGTAGTGGTGAGGTAGGGAAGAAATTAGAAGAGGGAAAGGGGTGGACTTGATCAACACATTATATACATGTAAAAATTCTGAACTTATTAACAGTGTTAAAAAAGGTACTAATAATGGGGTCATTACTAAAGGCCACATTCTATTTGCTCAATGTATTCTTGAGCAAATCATGAGCAGAACATTCAATATAATTCAATATAATTAAATATACTCAGGTCAAGGCTGACAATATTGTTTGCATACTGCTCCACAAACCTGCTTTAGATTTAGATTGCCATATTTTGTTTTAATCACTCTCAATCCACAGCCCTTGCTTAATTCCAGAGAAGTTTGCATTTATGTAACATTTCTGTGCAAGTGTGTTATCATAATCATGTACAATTTCCTCATCTATCTTCTCTACTTGCTTTTTTTTCCAAACAGGCAAAATTTTGTCTTTTTAGGAACATGAGCTTCTTTTGCCTTATTTTTCCATTCTCATTAACATCCAAAAGTTTATACTTGACAAAAGTATTAAAGAGAGAAAACAGGTATATGATTTGTGATAATTCCATGCACAGAATATTTAATATTTAGGCAAGTGTTCAGATAGCTGACTTTTTAAAATAAACTTTTAATCTCACATAGTTTAAAAAATTCAAATATTTATCCATTGTAAGTGATAGTTTTCATGTATCTCCACCCTGCTCCCTGTCATTAGCATTTTATTATATCTTATTGAGTGTTACAGATGAACAAAAGTGGCCCGTAAGAGTAAACCATGCTAGATTTCATCTTCATGTCTGAGTAGGATCTTGGCATTGTGACACTTTCTCTGAACCACCTTGATTTTTGTGAACTTGGCAATTCTAAAGATTGCATGAGTTCTTACTCAACTGTATATTTATATTGTTTCCTTCACCTCTTGCTCACCTATAAGATTTTACAATGTTGAAAACCCTGTTTTCTAGACACTATTGTATATGCCAGCAAGATAGTGCTGAAAGGGCCCTGATATAGCTGTCTTATGGGAGGCTATACAGTGCCTGGCAAACACAGAAGTGGATGCTCTCAGTAAGCTATTAGATGGAACACAGGGTTCTCAAGGAAGGAGCTAGAGAAAGTACCCAAGGAGCTGAAGGGGTCTTCAACCCTATAGGTGAAAGAACAACATGAACTAACTAGTACCCCCAGAGATCATGTCTCTAGTTGCTTATATAGAAGAAGATGGCCTAGTTGGCCATCACTGGGAAGAGAGGCCCCTTGGTCATGCAAACTTTATATGCCCCAGTACAGGGGAATGCCAGGGCCAATAGGGGGGCTTGGGTGGGGTGGGTAGGGGAGCAGGGTGGGGGATGGGGGAGGGCTTAGAGGATTTTTGGGAGAACATGTGAAATGTAAATGAAGAAAATATCTAATAAAAATGGAAAAAAAAGATATTTATACAACCACAAAAAAAGAAAACCCTGTTTTCATCATTATTGTCTACTTCCTTATAGATGTGTATAGTATTTCCAGATGTGAATCACATCTCCACCAGATAGCACTTAACCAAAATACTGTGCTTGTATAAAACTCATTTTGTCTTTAGATTTATGCTCTACCTCCTCCCCTGTTTTCTAAGGTAAGCCCTCACAGTGTAATAATTAAATCTCATTCCCCATTAATTTATTTATTATTTTACTTTATGTATTGATTGATGGACCCCTCTCCTGATCTTACCCTCACAGTCCCTCTCTGCATTCCCCTTCTATTTTCCTTTGAGAGAGTAGAAGCCCCTTTGAGTATCCACCATCTTCGCACATCAAGTCTCTACGTGGCTAGGCTCATCCTTTCCTACTGAGGCAACCAGAAAGCCCATTTAGGTGAACAGGATCCACAGTCAACTGCTTTAATCAGTATCCACTTCATCTGTTGGGGTACTTCACTTGTGATGAAGACCAAGGTACACATCTGCTTCAAATGTGTCAGAGACCCAGGTTAAGCCTATGTATGATCTTTGATTTGTGGTTCAGTCTCTGAAAGCCCTCAAGAGTCCAGTTTAATTGAGTCTGTTAGTCTTCCTGTGTTTATCCTATCCTTTCCTAAACCTTCATTCTTCCACCAACTCTACCATAAGATTTCTGGAGCTTTGTCCAATATTTTTCTGTGGGTTTTAGCATCTGTTTTAGTCAGCTAATCTGTGGAGCCTCTCAGAGGACAGGTAAGTTCCTGTCTGCAAGCATAAAAACATCACTAATAGTGTCAGAGATTGTTTCTTGAGATGGGATGGTCTCAAGTTGGGCCAGTTATTGGTTGGTCATCCCCTCAGTCTCTGCTCCATCTTTGTCGCTGCATTTCCTGAAGACAGTAAAAAAATTTGGGTCAAAGGTTTTGTGGGTAGGTTGGTGCCTTATCCCTTATCCCTCTACTTGCAGTTCTGCTTGATAATAGGAGGTGGCCACTTTAGGTTCCAAATCCCCACTGCTAGAGGTCTCAGCTAAAGTCACCCAAATGGACTCATAGAAGTCTTCCCCATCCCAGGTCTCTGGCACATACTAGAAATCCCTCAGTCCCACCCCCCACCAGCCAACAATACCCACTCATCTGGCCCTCTGTCCTGCCTTTCCCCACACCTCCCATTCTCCTTACCATAACTTCTCCCACATAGATCCCTCATTCTATGTTCTGCTTAAGACAATTTTATTCTTCCTTCTATGTGAGATTCATTTTAACATTAAGGGGTATTGGATTTTGTCAAAGACTTTTTCAGCATCTAATAAGACAATCATGTGAGTTTTTTGTTTTTGTTTTTATTTTTTTTATTTCAACTAACTTATATGGTTAATTACATTGAGGGATTATTGTATATTGGTTATACTTTTCTAGGCTGACATCTGTGGTCTCTTGGGGTCTACAATACATCTGTCCAAGCCCGTCTGGCTTTAGATTCTCTTTTGAGAAGTTAAGTGTAATTCTGATAGGTCTGCCTTTATATGTTACTTGTCTTTTTTTTTTCCTTGCAGCTTTTACTATTCTTTCTTTGTTCTGTACATTTTTTGTTTTGATAATTATGTGGCAAGAGAAATTACTTTTCTGATCCAATCTATTCCATGTTCTCTAAGTTTCTTGTACATTTACAGCCATCTGTTTCTATACGTTATGGAAATTTTCTTCTATGCTTTTGTTGAGACCTTTTATCTGGGAATCTTCTATTGCTATTATTCTTAGATTTGGCCTTTTCATAATGTCTCAAATTTCCTGGATGTTTTGTGCCCATTGTTGCCCAACAAGGCCATCCTCTGCTACATATGCGGCTGGAGATATGGGTTGCTCTATGTGTATTCCTTAGTTGGTGGTTTAGTCCTTGGGAGATCTGGGGAGTCTGGTTGGTTGATATGGTTGTTCTTCCTATGGGGCTGAAAACCCTTCAGCTTCTATAGTCCTTCCTGTAATTCCTCCATGGGAGACCCTGTGCTCAGTCCAATGGTAGGCTGTGAGCATCTGCCTCTGTACTTGTCAGACTCTGGCAGAGCCTCTCAGGAGACAGCTATATCAGGCACCTGTCAGTAAGAACTTCTTGGCACACACAATACTCTCTGGGTTAGGTGTCTGTATACTGGATGGATCCCCAGGTGTGGCAGTTTCTGGCTGTTCCTTCAGTCTCTGCTCCAAACTTTGACTCATTATTTCCTCCCTTGAGTAATTTGTTACCTCTTCTTTGAAAGTCTAAAACAGCCACATTTTGGACTATTATGAAGGGTGTCATTTCCCTAATTTCTTTCTCTGCCTCTTTATCCTTTTAGTAGAAGAAAGCTACTGATTTATTTTTTTTCCAACTTTTATTAGATACTTTATTCATTTACATTTCAAGTGTTATCCAGAAAGTTCCATATACCCTCCCCCCTCCCGGCCCTATTGCCCTACCTACCCGCTCCCACATCTTGGCCCTGGCGTTCCCCTGTACTGGGGCATATCAAGTCTGCATGACCAAGGGGCCTCTCTTCCCCATGATGGCCAACTAGGCCATCCTCTTCTATATATGCAACTAGAGACATGAGCTCAGGGGATACTAGTTAGTTCATCTTATTCTTCCACCTATAGGGTTGAAGACCCCTTCAGCTCCTTGGGTACTTTCTCTAGCTCCTTCCTTGGGAACCCTGTGTTCCATCTAATAGCTGACTGTGAGCTTCCATCTCCATGTTTGCCAGGCATTGGTATAGTTTCCCACGAGACAGCTATATCTTGGCCCTTTCAGCAATATCTTGCTGGCATATGCTATAGTGTCTATGTTTGGTGGCTGACTGTGGGATGGATCCCTGGCAGCCACAGTCATTGAGTCCATCCTTTGGATTCAGCTTCACACATGATCTCTGTAACTCTTTCAATGTGTGCTTTGTTCTTAATTCTAGGATGGGGTAAAGTGTCCACATTTTGATCTTCCTTCTTCTTGAGTTTCATGTGTTTTGTAAAATGAATCTTGGGTAGTCCAGGTTTCTGGGCTAATATCCACATATCAGTGAGTACATGTTATGTGAGTTCTTTTGTGATTGGTTTACTTCATTCAGGATGATGGCCACCAGATCCATCCATTTGCCTAGGAATTTCATATATTTATTGTTTTTAATAGCTTAGTAGTACTCCATTGTGTAAATATACCAAATTTTTGTATCCATTCCTCTGTTGAGGGACATCTGGGTTCTTTACAGTTTCTGGCTATTATGAATAAGGCTGCTATGAACATAGTGGAACATGTGTCCTTATTACCAGATGGAATATCTTCTGGATATATGCCCAGTAGGGGTATTGCAGGATCTTCCTGTAGTACTGTGTCCAATTTTCTGAGGAACCGCCAGACTGATTTCCAGAGTGGTTGAACAAGCTTGCATTCCCACCAAAAATGGAGGTGTGTTCCCCTTTCTCCACATCCACACCAGCATCTGTTGTCACCTGAATTTTTGATCTTAGCCATTCTTACTGGTGTGAGGTGGAGTCTCAGGGTTGTTTAGATCTGCATTTTCCTGATGATTAAGGATGTTGAACATTTTTTCAAGTGCTTCTCAGCCATTCAGTATTCCTCAGTTGAGAATTCTTTGTTTAACTCTGTGCCCCACTTTTTAATGGGGATATTTGATTTTCTGGTGTCCACCTTCTTGAGTTCTTTATATATATTGGATATCAGTCCCCTATCTGATTTAGGATTGGTA
>LR752892.1:0-31050 GCA_902729485.2 Mus minutoides | reverse complement strand
GAGTTTGTAGAGTTCTCTCTTTTAACACAATGAAAGCATGAAGTCAGCACATAAACGCATGAAGTCAGCACATAAACGTAGATTGTGAGATAGATGTGTCTCTTAGGGTATTTCTGGAAAAGACATGAGAAAAAAATGATGTCAGGTTTAGATATATGGTTCAGTGTTTAAGAGCACAGTTGTTCTACTAGAGGACAAGAGTCCAGTTCTCAATATCCCTATCTTGCTCAAATCTGAGCTCCAGAAGATCTGATTTTATTTCTGGTTTTCAGAGCTAGGCATACTTGTGTATCATATATATTCACATACACACACATCCTCTCACACTCATATATTTTTTAAAAAAGCAAAGATGAGGTCTTCATCAGGTGTGACATGATGATTTATTCATTAACTAAACAGTGAAGGTGAGGTAATATAAAATAAATAAATATCCATTAAATTCTGTATCTCATATCATTGTGCTATTCTCATTTTACAGTCTGTCCAGGCAGAAGTCACCAAGGATTCCTGGGTTAGCACCAATGCATCAAAGTGTAATAATTATTTCTAATAAAAAACCAAGCTGGGCATGGTGGCGCATGCCTTTAATCCCAGCACTTGGGAGGCATAGGCAGGCGGATTTCTGAGTTTGAGGCCAGCCTGGTCTACAAAGTGAGCAGCCAGGGCTACACAGAGAAACCCTGTCTCAGAAAAAAAAAAAATAAATAAATAAAAGAGACATCTATTTCCTTGTTCTCTCTGTGATCTAGAGAATACCCAGAGTTCCTAGCTTTGGGGCTTCTCACCTCATCCCAGAGAAGCATTCCTGTACCTCTCTGGCTACTGTTCTATCATGTCTCCATCTAAATGCAAACCAGGTTTCCTTTACCTAGTTTCAATTTACCCCTGTGCTTTCATTGCCCATATGCATGATCCAGAATCATCTGCTTATCATAATTAAGCAGATTATAAGCCTTAATTCCATCTTTAAACCTAATTCTGCTTCTTCATGTAGTCTAAAATAATAACATTTTGTGGTTATTTGAGATTTATCTTCTTGGGGGCAACATTATAATCCTGTATACTACACATTTTCTTTTGGAAAACAATGTAATTTCAAGAAATTATATATATATATATATATATATATATATATATATATATATATATACAAGGAGCAAACATTTCTGCATGTAAATACTTTAATAAGGGGACTGAGAAGGGGGCTATGATAGTTGTTCCTGAGTTAAGTAAAATAATGAAAGACTATAGCTAAGCAGATAAAGACAGAGTGCAGCACCATGACTCTTTCAGGATAGCCCTCTCTCAAGGAAACCTTTTATAAGAACCTTCTTGAAATTACTGGCAAACTGTCTCTCCAAATATGCATATAGAGTTTTGTTGTTTTTTTACATGCTTTAATATCTGAAAATCAGAGTACAAAAGGAAAATAGTCAACAGGTATTGGGCAAATGGCAGAGAACGAGTTGCATGGATTTGAAACTGCCTTTTAGATAAAACATTCTTAAATAAATTCACCCAAACAGCATTTAGGCTTTATGCTTTATTTAAAGGTAAACTCATATGAAGATATTTCCAACTCTAGGAGGGTTAAAAAATTCACATTATTCACTGTTAACAAGGGAGAATCCTGTGGTCTTTATATGTATCAGCAGCAGGAGCTGTAAGACAAGCTTAGAGTTAAACCTCTACTACAGGATACAAAATATATTGATCTTGGTAGTAGTTAACAAAATTTAAAAAATTATATCTCATATTTTCAGTTTCAGCTCCCATGTTATAAATATAAATGCCATCAATGCCTATTATTTAGAGCAAGAGAAGTAAACTTAAATGTATTGTGTTGTTGTCTTTGTTCCTATGGCTTATTTAGTCACATCAAAAAAAATTGCAAACTCATGCGAAATTCCATCAAAATATGTAAGAGACAGGCTCCTCTAGTAGGTCAAATGTGAAATCCAGTTATCTGAAGTAAAAATTAAAGAGATTTAGGTCAATTTGAGCATGGCACACATGGCTCTGGCAGGCCTTGCCCTTCTCCCTATCCCCTCTGCCTTGCTAAAAACCATTCCAATGCATTCCAAAAGCTATCCACCAAGGCCTATCCCCTTAATTAGCCACTTTCTTCTTCTGATGCTGATTTGCAAAAACCCGGCTATCAAAGTATTAAAGTCCAGCAATAAAAAGACCTCTTTGCTCACCCAATTAACATGTCTAGTTAAAATGAAACACAGGGGCTTACCCTTTTACCTTTATAAATTGTAATTTGTCTATGGATTGCGTTTGTCTTCTCTATCCAAAGGCATTCTTTTTTTCCTTCAGGGCAAAATCCCCTTCACTCTCTCCTTTGACCCCTTCCCCTTCTGTCTGATTCTCTAGCTTCTGTTTTTGTCTCTTATTCCCTGACCTTTGCCCCTCAGAGGTAAATAAATCTCTTTTATGCTAAGAACTTAGTCTTAGTAAGTACTGAGTTGCTACATTTACCCTTACAGAAACCTTTAACCACAAAAGAGTAGAAACATTTAGACATTGATTTTAATCCATTATCGAAATATAAGTATGGCGGAGTTACTCTAAGTAACTCTTTGAGGCTAAAGTCTCCTAGAAGATATAATAACGTCAGTGAGTTTACTTCAGACCACCAAACCTGTAGTAAGAAAAAGGGGTAGGGGTAAGTGCTCACAAAGATGAAGATGGAATGATATGTAATAATACCTTACAACTTTACATTTTTACCCCAGAAAGAGAAACTGAAGACCTTAGAGATGTGTGAGTACACTGTTTTCATAAAAAGCATCAAAAATTAACAACAGAATAAAAAATGTTTGAAACCATAACGTTATGTCTTTATATATATATAAAATCTCATACAGAGATATTTTGTTTTCCTTGAATACAATCATCTGATGCATCTCTGACTTTCAGTATGAGATATAATAAAGCAGGTTCATATGTAAGAAAAATACACACATAGAAGAGACAAAGCAAATACAAGATTCAAAACCAAATACAACAATGAGCTATGTTAAAATATCAGAAAAGGTAAAACAACTATAATTACTATGTCATGAGCTATGAAAAAATATGATAGTAATAATACAATCTAACCCAGCAATTTCAGGAATTTTAAATGGGAAAGAAAAGAATGTAAGACAAGTGAGAAATGCACTCAAACAAATAGAAAAATCTAAAATTTTTGTTTGTTTGTTTGTTTGTTTTGTTGTTTTGTTTTTCAAGACAGGGTTTCTCTGTATAGCCCTGACTGTCCTAGAATTCACTTTGTAGACCAGGCTGGCCTCGATCTCAGAAATCCACCTGCCTCTGCCTCCCAAGTGCTGGGATTAAAGGAGTGCACCACCACTCCTGGCAAATCTAAAGATTTAAACATTCTAGACTTTAAAGATAATATTCTAGAAATACTAATATGTGCTCATCAGCAGTTGTGAAAAGTAAATCATTATTAATAATAATAGCAAGTTCTCAAGTGACAAATGGAGAAAATAAGAAAATTAAAAGCCCTTAAAATGTATGCAATATATTCAAATCTATAGCAGGAAAAGCTCTTGAAATGTTATATGATCCTGGATACTTTTCCAAAGCAGTGATACACACCAAAATACAGACTCTGGACTCCCAAATTGTTCAAACTGAGTTTCCTGTCACTGCAGTGCTGGGGACCAAAATATTTTTATTAGGATTTTAAAATATTTTATATATACAATGGCATGTATTATTATAATATTTATATCTAAATGCAAAAATGTATATTTGTGGCTCATTTTACATATCTACTCTGAAGGGAATTGATGATATTTTTAAAATCATCTATTGTTCATTTATTCCGTATGTTAGGAAGAGGGGATATCAGGTGTCATGTTTCATATGTGAATATCTACTACATCTTTCAGGAGCTATCTGTCTCCTTTCACTGTATGGTTGCTGAGGATTAAACACAGGTTGTCAGGGTTGGCACAAAGTCGATGTACCCACTCAGCTACCCTGCCAGCCAAGAATTTAACAGAATTTTTAGAATAATTTTGTCTGTGGGAAAGAAATTCGACAAATCAGTAAACCAAAAGAAAAAATGATTCACTATTTAGCCACTCAAGTGTATATCCTATGGTTGTTTTGAATCTCCATTATTACTGAGTTGAATTCATATGTTTTTTGATACTCAAACAATTTTACTATTAAATATGTATTACTACATATGCATCATGTACAATGATATCAAATAATTTTACTTCATATAAAATATCATCTGTCTTTTTTTTTTTTTTTTTTTTTTTTTTAGTGGAAACGCAATGTGTTCAGGTAGTGTCCTCAGAGAAACTTGACTGAGATACAGCAATGATTTTGGGGAAGGGTCTTTGCTTTCAGTTGCTACCAAGGTTGAGGCACAAGGATCACTTGAAACTGGTGCTTGAGAACAACCTAAGCAATACAGTAATATATTATTTCAGAAACAAAGCCCAAATTAAGAAAAATAATAACAAAAACATTTAGTTATGCTGGGGCATCAGACCTTCACTGGACCAAGGGCCTCCCCTCCATTGATGCCAGATAAGGCAATCCTCTGCTATACATGCAGCTGGAGCCATGGGTCCATCCATTTGTATTCTTTGGTTGGTGGTTTAGTCTATGGGAGCTTTGGGGGCTATGGATGGTTGACATTGATGTTCTTCCTATGGGGTTGTTCCTTCAGTCATCCCCCTAACTACTGCATTAGGGTCCCCATGCTTAGTCTGATGGTTGACTGCAAGTATCTGTATCTGTATTGGTCAGGCTCCAGCAGAGCCTCTCAGGAGACAGCTATATCAGGTTCCTGTCAACAAGCACTTTTTGACATAAGCAATAGTGTCTGTGTTTAGTGGTCAAATTTGGGATGGATTTCCAGGTTGGGCTCTCTCTGGATGACCTTTCCTTCAGTCTCTACTCCACTCTTTGTCCCTTTATTTCCTTTATACAGGAGCAACTCTGTGTTAAAATTTTTGATATAGGTTGGTGGCTCTATTCCTCTCCCGGGGGCCATGCCCAAACTCTAGGTATGGTCTCTACAGTTTCTCTCTCCTCTTTTTTGAGTATTTCAGCTAATGTCATCTTCACTGGGTTCTGGGATCCTCTTGCTTTTCTGGAATCTGGAACTTTCTGGTGGCTACTCCCTGTTCCCCACCCCCCATTGGTATAGATCTCTGTTCAATCTCCTAACCCTCTGTACATCCCCTTTGATGTACAGGCCCACATCTGATTCTGTCCCTCTTTTCTTCTCCCTCTCCCCTCTTCCTCCTAAGTCCCTCCCACCCTCTACCTCCCATGATTATTTTATTCCCTCCTCTAAGTTGGACTGAAACATCCACACTTTGGTGTTCCTTCTTCTTGGGCTTCATGAGTTCTGAGAGTTGTATCATGGGTTTAAAAAACCCAGGATAGTGAAAACTATTCTCAACAATAAGAGAGCTTCCAGGGGAATCAACATCCCTGACCTCAAGCTCTGGTACAGAGATAAAAACCACATGGTATTGGCACAGAGACAGGCAGGTAGATCAATGGAATAGAATTGAAGAACCAGAATTATACCTATGGTCACCTGATCTTTGACAAATAAGCCAAAAATATTCAGTGGAAGAAAAGACAACATTTTCAACAAATGGTGCTGGCTCAAGTGGAGGTCAGCATGTAGAAGAATGCAAATTGATCCATTCTTATCTCCCTGTACCAAACTCAAGTCTAAGTGGATCAAGGACCTCCACATAAAACCAGATATACTGAATTTAATAGAAGAAAAAGTTGATTTTGTTTTAGATGTTTCTATGGCATTAGTTTTTGATCCTATTAATGTATGCATGCTACTTCAGTCTTTCAGTGTATATATATATTTCCATTATGTTATCTACTGAAAAGTGCCAAAGGCCTGAGGTAGAGCCACACAGGCACAACTGTTTCTTTAGCCCTCATGTTCCAAGAGTTTTTAAAATGTTATTCACTGGATAAAGAAATGGGTCTTTTACTCTTGTGCCTTCTCTTAGAACTCATTTTATATTGGCTTGTCTGGTCCATCTTTAATATCATGGGCTTGGTTTTACCATAATACAGATTATCTTTAAAAAGTTATTGTTCATAGAAATCTTGTGTTGACAACCCTTTTGTCTCAGATTTTTATTGATTGATGCTATCATGCTTTTAACAGAAAGTATTTATATATTTGTTCTTTGTTGATGTAAAAGCTATGTTCAGGGAGGCATAGCATCAACATCATTCTTGTGTTGGATGGTATGTGTGATGTGTATATACACATATGTCTTGGAGTATGTGTAGATATGTGTATATGGATATAAGAAAAAAATATTAATCATTGGCCTTCAGTAGCCATTCTTCTCATTTTTTGAAATACTGAGTCTCCCTGAGATCTTTGGATTACCAATTAGTTTACACTAGTCAACAACACCCAAATATTCTCCTGTCTCTTCCTGTTCAATGCGGGGAGTACAATCCACCATACTGTCAGCTTTTTATGCAGATGGTGGTATTGAACCTAGGTCCCCATGGTAGCAAGTCAGGAACTTTACAAACTAAGTTGTCTCCTTAACTTCCTTTCAACATCTTTTAGCCTTTTAATGAGAATTTCCCTTGGAGAATGAACATAATAATCATCAAGGAGTCATCATCCAACTCCTTGCCTTTCAGTAAGCAGAAGATTCTGCTACAAAACATTAAACTAATAAGATGCCTCTTGTGACAAGTGCCATGCTGATAGCACAATATCTCTTCTTTAAACTGTAGGTCTGCAAACTTTGGGTCTCTCTGCAGGACCACACTTATGTACACATCTATTAGCATGTGCCAGCATGGTTATTCTATGTTCTGCATCTTTAATTCCTTTAGAGTTATCTATTACACTGCAGTCAGTGTCATTTGGGGCATTACGTCTCAAACAATGATGTTTCATCAGCAATACAGAAATATGCTGGTGTCAGAGTTTCATCAGCATTGACCTTGGCAAGCTCATCAATGCATTTCTTCACTGCTTTGTGATCAGCAGGTGCTGTATCACCACCAATCTTTGAAAACTGAATGAAGTGTCCTTTCTTAGACTTCTGTATCAAGCCTTTTGAATTATTCACAGTTCTCTTCAATGCAGTTTCTCCTGATAGATCTTTGCTTGTTTCATGATCAGCAAGCCATCAAATGCCATCACTGTGATGCTGAGCAATCTGATCTTTCAAAGTATGATCAAGATCTTAATTTTTAAAGTTATACATTTCTTTCACTAGTTTTCAGTAGCTTTTGTTTATCACCTTCAGCATAAAAATCCTATGTTTAACCCTTCATTTCTTGAGTTATGCAAGGACCTAATTCTTGTTCCATATTCTGCTATAAGGTAGTTCATTTCTATACCTTGTCTAGTTTTTCAACAACTATCATTGACATGTTGAGAACAACAAAGACACTTCTAAGTTCTGTTTTTTAGCATTTTATCTCAATAAGCCTGTTTTGAAACATAACAATATCATTATATTATTAAAAAAAGAATAAGTGCATGTGCACACACACACACACACACACACACACACACACACACACACACGACCAGTACCCAAAAAAAAAAAACCCTACTCTTCAGTGAGTAATAGGTACCTGTGTCTTGGCCACTGATGTAGTAGGAACAAATTGCTACAGCTGGTCTGTGCACATGTCACTTTATCACTGATTTTAGTATTTTTGCAAGGGGAAATCTTCAGAATGCTACTTCTAGCTGATGAGTTGGGAGGGTCTTTTTTCCTCTGAAAGGTAATAGTCAAACTATTCATCATGCTCATTTATTTTGATTGAAATATGAGGCCACACATAGACCATTACACTGGTGCTAACACATCAGCACTCAAAATGCTTGTGTTTGGGAATATTTCAGTTTTCAGATTTATGGATTAAAAGTGCTCAGGACATTAGGGTCAAACCAAATAACAAACAGCATGTATAAGCTGTTCATAGTCAAACTTTTAGGAAAAAAAAAATATATATATATATATATATATATATATATATATATATGCAAAGGAATGGGCTCATTTGGCCCCCCTCAATCCATGGGAATCAGGGCCTCAGACAGATGGGCATAGAGTCTGTGAGAATGGGGTGACAAACCGACATGACACAGGAAGTGTGGATCTGAATGTAATGACCAAAGAACACCAGAATTTTGTATACAGAAGAAAAACAAAACAAAACAAAACAAAACAAAACAAAACAAAACAAAACAGGTGAACACATCCTCCAAGTTACAGTGACACAAAACAAAAGGAATGTATATATCAAGAGATGGTGGGAACCTGGCCACATTTACCACTTAATTAAAAAGATCAGCTAAACTCTGGAGCAGGGTGAATGCTCTGATGTAATGCTAGTTAGTCTATTGTTAATCCCACCACCAGGGGTTCTTTAGTAAATACCTTATTATGCTATACCTAGTGAAGAAACCTGTACCAGGGGGATTCCCTTCCACTAACTCTTTCATGGACAACCCACCTATTTGCTAGGCCATTGTGTATTCCTGTGTTTGAGTGTGACTCAGCTGTTGTCCTAAGTAATCATTATGCAGACTAGCCCTGAGCTTTCCTAGCTCTGTACTTTGTAATGCCCGATTATTTTCACTGTATCTACTAGAAGTGAATTTGAAAGTTACTGAATAGGTAACATTCTTACTGAATTCCAAGCTCACAGTCGGCTTCAAGGATTTTCTAGGAACCATTGGAACACTGGTGGAGGTTTAGCTATATGTCAAAAATCAATCCTTAAAGGCACTTATAATAATAAAACAATACTGAAAGAGAGCACATGGATTCATACATCAGACTAAAGTGGGTACAGAGTTTGAGTATACGGGCTATGGGAATTCTAAGGTTCCAGGAGGCATAGTTTCCTCCTTGATACTCCTCACCTCCTGATTGCCTTCAGGCCTTTCATCTTGTCAAACAGACTTCACTGGAGTGAGTGTAATATATATATATATATATATATATATATATATATATATATATATATATATATTCCTACTTGGTATTTTAACAGATACATTTGATGCATACTCCTTCATGGGTGCTACAGAAACAAACCTTAGAGTAGTGGTTCTTAACCTGTAAAGGATCATTCACAGTGGTGGCATATCAGATGTTTTGTATATCATATACTTGCATTATGACTCATAACTAGCTAATGGTAGTTATGAGGAATCAGTGAAAATGATTTTATGTGTGGGAGACACCACAACATGAGGAACTATATTAAAGCCTTGTAGAATTAGAAAGGTAGAAATCATTGCCTTAGAGTATTTCAAATTTTCTTCTTCAATATTACAATATTGTTACATGAATTTACTTTTTCACGTGCTAAAACCCATGAAATTATGTTAACATTGACCAGTCAGTCATATACACATCAATTAAGAATATGAACATAAAAGGAAAATATTTCAGTGTTTCAGAATATTACATCATCATGACTTATTTTCTGTGCATTTTGTTTATATACTATACTTTTTTTCTTCCATATGAAGAACAAATTTTAGAAAACATTCCTTGATTGCAAGTTTCTTTGTTTGTTTGTTTTCTTTATGTGTATGTGACATGCAAGCAAGTTCCTTCAATGTAACTCAGATCATCTCTGTGGGTATTCTGGTGAGCTGATTTGCTGTTTCTTCCTTCTAGTCCATGGATTTTGTATTCCAAGCATGGTTTATAGATGTGCTGCTACATGCAGCTGGAACCTACAATCATTCATGCCAGTACAATGCTTCTTTGCAAGCACTTAGCAAGTAAACATCACACCTTTTTTTGGTAATTTCCAGGCTTTTGTTTATTAACAAACATTTGTTTATCTATTAATCATGGTGAGTGGATAATTTTGTAGTGTATAATATCCTGCACAGGGCTTTATTTTTATTTTTATGTTTGTGTATGAGTGCCCTTTTGTGTGTGGGTTCCCACAGAGGAAAGGGAAGGGTCCCTGATCCTCAAGACATAGAATTACAGATAATTATAATCTCCCTAAACCAGTTACTAAGGGCCTAACTCCTGTCACAGAGCAGTGAGTGCCATTAACTGCTGGGTCATCCAGGAGGCCATGGATTTTCTTTCCACACTCTAACTGTTTCACTAAGCTTGACTGGCTATAGACACAGGCCTTCTGTGAGTCTAAAGCCATTTCCAACTGGAAAAGCATGTTGTTTCTTCAGTTCATATTTTAATCTTCTAAAAACATTTTTTCTTTTACTTTGGCGCCTGAGCTTTGTTACTATTTCTTAGTGTAAGACTTTTGGTATTAATTTTGCTTGGAATTGCCAGATAATTTGTGATTTATATCTGTCATTAATTTTAAACAATCCAGAAAACTGTTGGCCAATATTATTTGAAAATAAGGTATTCCTTATTATTCTTGTCTGTTTTACATTGTTTATAGATATATCGTATCTTCTGAAATTTTCTTGCAGGTATCAACAAAACCTCTTATCCATATTCATGTTATTTTCTCTACATTAAAACTGGGATGTACCATTGACCTATTTTCTAACTCATTCCTTCCTTTGTTGTGTACTGAAGGCAGGCAAACCCATGAAGGCATCCTGTATCCTCATTGTTCTATAATACTTTTGGTACTGACTATTTCTTTGCATCCTAATTTTTTTATCTGCCTTGTATTTTCTGTATGTTATTGCACATCTACATACAGATATTTTACTACAGTTATAGTCTTTTTGTCTCCTTACACTACACTATCATTTTCCATTCCAATTCCCTTTTATTTTTGTTTTAAATAGGACACACCACAAGAAGTACTAGGAATCAACTGCACTGACCTTTACAACAAGGACTTATGCTTCTGGAAAGAAGTAGGCCTGTGTCCAATAGCACTCCAGATACTAAGAGGCGTTAACCTCTCTCGGGGTAATTTTTGACACCCTCATTGTTATTAGATTATTTTTTCAGAAGTACTTGATCACATCCACATGGTCTGGTCTTCAGTAACAACAAAAACAACAGAAAGCCCACATACACATGGAAGCTGAACAACTCTCTACTCAATAATAATTGAGTCAGGGAAGAAATTAAACACTTTTTAGAATGTAATGAAAATGAAGTCACTACATACACAAACCTATGGGACACAGTGAAAGCAGTGCTAAGAGGAAAACTCAGAGCTCTAAGTACCTCATCAAAGAAATTGGAGAGAGCATACATTAGCAGCTGAAGGGTACATCTGAACGCTCTAGGAAAAAATAAAAAGCAAATACACCCAAAAGGAGTAGATGGCAGGAATTAATAAAAGTTAGGCATGAAATCCACCAAAGAGAAACAAAGAGAACTACACAAATAATCCACAAAACCAAGAACTGGTTCTTTGAAAAAAAATCAACAAATACATAAACCCTTAGCCAGACTAAGGAGACGGCACATAGACAGTTTTCACATTAACAAAATCATGAATTGAAAGGGAGACATAATAAAAGAAACCAAAGAAATTTAAGAAAATTATCAGTTCCTAGTACAAAATACTATACTCAACAAAACTGGAAAATCTGGATAAAATGGACAATTTTCTAGACAGATACGAGGCACCAAAGTTAAATTAGGATCAGATAAGCCATCTAAACAACCCAATAACCCCTAAAGAAATAGAAGAACTCATTAAAAGTATACAAACCAAAAAGAAAATCCCAAGACCAGATGGTTTTAGTGCAGAATTCTATCAGACCTTCAAAGAAGACCTAATTTCAATATTCTTGAAACTATTCCACAAAATAGAAAGAAAAGGAACACTACCTACTTCATTCTATGAAGCCACAGTTATGCTGATAGCAAAACCAGCCAAAGACCCAAAAAAGAAACAGAACTTCAGATCAATATGCTTTATAAATATTGATGCAAAAATAGCCAACAAAATTCTAACAAACCGAATCCTAGAACACATCAAAACAATTATCAATCATAATCAAATAGGCTTTATCCCAGGGATGCAGGGATGGTTCAATCTATTGAAATCCATCAACATAATCCACAATATAAACAAACACAAAAAAACCCCACATGGTTATCTCATTAGATTCTGCAAGAGCATTTGACAAAATTCAACATCCCTTCATGGTAAAAGTCTTGGAAAGAACAGGAATTCAAGGTCCATATATAAATATAATAAAAACAATACACAGCAAACCAGTAGCCAATATCAAACGACATGCAAAGAAACTTAAAGCAATCCCACTAAAATCAAGGCTGCCAACTCTCTCCCTATCTATTCAATATAGTACTTGAAGTTCTAGCAAGAACAATTATACAACAAAAGGAGGTCATAGGGATCCAAATTGAAAAGGAAGAACACAAGATATTACTATTTGCAGATGATATGATGGCATACTTAACTGACCCCAAATATTCCAACAGAGAACCCTTTCACCTGATATTTAACTTCAGCAATGTGGCTGGATATAAAATTAACTTGAACAAAGAATTAGCCTCCTCTACTCAAAGGATAAACAGGCTAGGAAAGAAATTAGGTAAATGACACCTTTCACAGCAGTCACAAATAATATGCAATATCTTGGTGTGACTCTAACTAAGGAAGTGAAAGATCTGTATGACAAGAACTTCAAGTCTCTGAAGAAAGAAATTGAAGAAGACCTCAGAAAGAGGAAAGATCCCCCATGCTCTTGGATCAGCTAGATTAACATAGTAAAAACAGCCATCTTACCAAAAGAATTCTATAGATTCAATGCAATCCCCTTCAAAATTCCTTCTCAATTCTTCACAGAGAAAGAAAGAACAATTCTCAAATTCATTTGGAACAATAAAAAACCCAGAACAGTTGAAACTATTCTCAACAATAAGAGAATTCTAGAGGAATCACAATCCCTGACCTCAAACTGTACTACAGAGCAATAGTGATAAAAACCACCTGATATTGGTACAGAGAAGGCAAGTAGATCGATGGATTAGAATTGAAGACCTAGAAATGAACCCATATACCTGTGATCACTTTATCTTTGACAAAGAGCTAAAACCATCCAGTGGATAAAATGCAGCATATTCAGCAAATGTTGCTGGCTTAAGTTGAGGTTGGCATGTAGGAGAATGGAAATTGACCCATTCGTCTCTCCTTGTACAAAGTACAAGTCCAAGTGGATCAAGGACCTCCACATAAAACCAGACACATTGAATATAATAGAAAAGAAAGTGGAGAAGAGCATTGAACACATGGGCACAGGGGAAATTTTTCTGAGCACACCACCAGAGGCTTATGCCCTAAGATCAAAAATGTACAAATAGGACCTCATAAAATTGCAATATTTCTCTAAGGCTAAGGATACTTTAAATAAGACAACCCACAGATTAAGAAAAGATCTTTACCAAACCTAAATCTGATAGAGGGTTAATTTCCAATATATACAAAGAACTCCAGAAGTTATATTCCAGAGAACCAAATAACCCTAGTAAAAATGAGGTACACAGCTAAACAAATAATTCTCATCTGAGGTATATCAAATGGCCAAGAAACACCTAAAGAAATGTTCAACAACCTTAGTTATCAGAGAAATGCAACTTAAAACAACCCTGAGATTCCACCTCACACTAGTAAGAATGGCTAAAATAAAAAACTCAGGTGACAGCAGATGTTGGTGAGGATGGAAAGAAAGAAAGAAAGAAAGAAAGAAAGAAAGAAAGAAAGAAAGAAAGAAAGAAAGAAAGAAAGAAAGAAAGAAAGAAAGAAAGAAAGACTCCTCCATTGCTGGTGGGAATGCAAGCAAGCTGGTACAAAAACTCTTAAAATCAGTCTGGAGGTTCCTCAGAAAGTTGGACCCAGCTAAACCAGTCCTAGGCATATACCCAATAGATGCTTCAGAATATAACAAGGACACATGATCCACTATGTTCATAGTTGCCTTATTTGTGATAGCAGAAGCTGAAACAATCCAGATGTCTTCCACAGAGGAATGAATAGAGAAAATGTGGTACATTTACACAATAGACTACTACTCAACGATTAAAGAAAATGACTTTATGAAATTTGCAGACAAAAGGATGGAACTAGAAATATCATCCTGAATGAGGTAAAAGAACACACATGGTATCTGATAAGTAGATATTAAGAAAAATCTCAGTATACCCATGATACAACTTTATCTTCTTTTCTGTTCTTGTCTGCCACACCCACTCCAGTGAAATCTATGGGACAAGTCCAAAATCTTAGCTGCAGTCCTAAGGCAAAAAGTTTCATGGAAACTGCTGTCCTGGATGTCCTTTAAGAGGGATGTGGTCCAGATTTGTACTTGAGATAGTCAGTAGAGTGTTCTGTGTGGTTTCTTTCAGTACTGTTTTATTATAGGTGCCCCCAAGGGATGATTTGACAAATAGCCAAGTTAGATTGAACATTGCTTCTTGTCCTCCACCAGTGTCCCAAATTCCTAGTCAATCGTTGAGCCAACCTTGGGCTTTGAATTTCATAAGAATGTTATTTATTCAGACAAAATGCCTCCAGTGCTGATAGAGGGATAGTGAAAGAAATCAGGCATTGAAGTTTACTGGATAAGAGAAATCGCAGGATAACTTCAACAAAGTAAACTGAGAATTCTCATTACAATCATGTATGGTAGACTACATTACATAATGAGAGAAAGAAGGTGAGTTTGAGAAGGTAGTTTAAGAAGGAACTAGAGTAAATACTTAGAATAACAACTGAGTCACTCCCATATACAGGAATTTATGATGGTCTAGGGAGAAGGTGGATTATACAATAGACTAGACTAAAGTTAGGGCATGAAGCCCTTGATCCTGGCTTCTAAGTATAAGCTGACTCAAGATAGGGCTGATTTTTTTCTCAGTTGTAAACACTGCCTGGTTCCTGTTATATGTTATGTATGCATTTCCCTGCTTTATCTAAAGAGTCATTATGCATCAGATGACCTCAATGTATTTTGGCTACTGTATCACCTAACTTCCTTGTTTTCTTCTGTTATATGAGTCTGATGCTCACTTTGAGAAATTACCTTCAGATTCAACACTCTCTTGTGTTCATGTCTGTTTGTCACTGGCCAACTCATTGCCCACCTAAGTACTGGAACTCTGATTCTCCCCTGGTTAAGGGACTCCAACTGGGTTCTGCCTGTGGCACTTTTCCTGTCTTCTCTCTCTAGAATGTGCAGGTTTATGAAACTTACATATTTCACAGCACCCCTTGTCCTTCTTAACAGTCACCCCCCCTTTTTTTGTATTTCTTGTTTTGTTTTGTTTTGTTTTGTTTTGTTTTGTTTTGTTTTGTTTTGTTGTTTTTCGAGACAGGGTTTCTCTGCATAGCCCTGGCTGTCCTGGAACTCACTTTGTAGACCAGACTGGCCTCAAACTCAGAAATCTGCCTGTCTCTGCCTCCCAAGTGCTGGGATTAAAGGCATGCAAATCATGCCCGGCTAGTCATTCCCTTTTTTCTGTTTTATTTCTCTTATTCTTCTTATGCCACATATATATTAATTTCTCTTCTAATTCATAAGCATCACACTAATTTAAATATATTGTTGAATTGGCCAATTTTTTACACAATTTAATGCCAGATTTTTTTCTTAGAATTTTATTAGTGTTTATGAGTTGGTGACTTATTTTCATTATATTTTTGTTTGTTTGTTTTATTTTCTTCTAATTGAGAGTTTTTATAAATATCACTAATGGCTATTTTGCAATCTGTTGAATAAAACTCCAGACCACTGTTACAGGAATTTCTATTATTGACACTGTTTTTCATGTATGTATTTCAGGTTTTCTTGTTAATCTTTCATAAAAAATATTATATATTATTGTGACTTATGGCTATAGTATGCATCCCTGGTACTTATTATTCTATTGTTTATTTTTTATGATGATTAATATTATTTTGGGTTTGTATGATACATCCCTGCTTTATATAATCTTACATATCAGTTCTCATATGCATAGCTTTGACTATGACAATAATCACTATGAGTAGAAGATAAATTTGGAAAAGTTCTTTTTCACTATCTCTTTTCCTGACTATATCTATCTTTTAAACTCTACTGCTCTCTAGCTGATTGTTGTAATTTCTATCATCAATGTTCTGGGACATAAAACACTTTATAGATTTACTCAAACAAATTTAGCTTCCTCTATGGCGTCATTTCCTTCAGGGTAGTTTGGAGATTGGTTGTGATCCAAAGCCTTCTTTACAGCTCTTTCTCCCTATTTTTTTCCTAGTAAATAACCATACAATTTGTCTCATATTCCAAATTAATCTACCAGTCTTCTGCCAATTTCTTTTCATATAACTTGAGTTTCTCCATATCCTGTTCTCATCAAGGTAATCTGGAATGAGGTTTAAAAATCAGATTTCTATATCCTCTTTCCCATCTTATATCAAATCATTAGATTACATGTCTGGTACACAAGAGTAGGTAAATAGAAGGATGACATATGCTTCTCTGAATGGTGGCCCTACATTAGAATCTGAAGTTTTTATAGATGGGAGGAGACTACTTACAAATCCATATGTCTTCAACTAGCCTTTCTCAACCTGGGAAGCACAAAATCTGAGCTAGAGCAAGGACATCGAGTCTCCCCAATTTCACTCCTGCAATACCCAATGGAAAACCTTTATTTTATGATTTGGTCAATCTCTTGCTCTAGGTACCCTGAAGTTTGCTTTATAAATAGAAACTATAGACAGGAATATCCATGGCTTTTCAAAGAAAACACTTTGGTAAGTTGGCATCGAGATGTACCCCTATGTTCTTGGCTGTGTCAGTCTGTGCTTTGGGTTTATCTCAGTAAAATAAAAAGGAGAAAAACACCGTATGCTTTTGTTCTAAAAGCAGATATATTCACCTGTCTTGCTGCCTAACTTGTTGTTCTTGAATAAATGTTTATTTGTTAGATGACCTTTAAGGTCATATTAAGCATTTTATTTTCTTAGATTTTATATTTAATTACTTAAAAAATTATAATAGAGTCACTGAATTATCCTAGTAGAACTTCCAATTCTCTCTGTCATGGTGGAAGTGGACTTCCCCATAAAATCATTCTTAGTTGACCTACTTTTTTATTGATCTTGAAGGATGATGCTACTGGAGGGGTCTTCTCTTTAAGAAAGCCTACATAGCTAGCTATAGCTGTGCATGTAGGCACTGGGTAGGTAATTGAGTAACAGGATTCTTTTTTTTTTTTCTTGTCTATTTCTTTTTTATTGAAATTATACTTTTTATTACTTTTATTTTTTTACAGTCCAGTCATTACCCCCTCCCAATCAGCCCTCCCACAGTTCCACATACTATTCCTCCTCCCCCAGTCTCCAAGAAACTATCCCAATTTCCCTCCCCTCTCTTATGCCCAATACAAAGCAAAACTATAAGTGTTTTCTTCTGTGGATGCTACACATTGCTTCAGCTATCTAGACATTCTAAAAATCATGTTTTATTCTCATGTTTTTATTCCTTGGGTTCATATTTCTTTTACCAGCATGTTAAAAAAATTCCATATAGAATAGGTTTTTTTTTGAGTAATAGGATTCTTAATATTTCCTCAATGAAGTAGAATACCTAATGAATAAAGGTTTTCCATTGGGCAGTGTATGGTGTGTATTAGGCTCAATCGCTGTTAGCTGAGAAGGTGTTCTCTAGTAGAAATAAGGAGGTATACTATAAAAATAAATGAGAAATGATCTCTAGACTAAATGCAAAGTAAGTTATAAGTAACAGAGCAATATTTATACAAACAGTATATGAGATATGACAATACATAGCAAGTGAATAATATGCAAACTATGAATAAAAGAAAATAACACATCACAAGCAATTCAAATGTTAACAGAATTTTAAGTTGGGAAAGGATATGTATTACCACTCAGCATTTGGCATATAACCAGAAAAATGTGAAAGAGCAAGTATGTCATTCCATGGAATGTTTTCTGTTGATTTATCTAAGTTAATGAGTGCTAATGATTTATACAGAATAGCTATTAGAGGACTATGCTTTATGATGATTAGAGTTATAAAACAATTTATACAAATGGAAAATTTGAAAACCAAGAAAATGTGTTTCCAGTGTGAGGACATTTGCAAACTTTTGAATTAAAGATGGACATGAATGTCTTATGAAAATAATGGATTCTGCTAAAGTCTCCCATTTTCAAAGGATCAGATCCCTAATTCAATCTCATAACCAGAATACATTGAAAAAGCTGTGTTTCATGTAAATAGCTACCTAAACATGCCATGGACAATGACAGGATTAATAGTTGTGCTAATGTGTAAAGAAGAAAACTGCCTGTAGTTCTAAGCTAAAAAAGTCTAAAATTCTCCCATGACTTTTCTTGAATTGTATTTGATAAAGTCTCTATGTATTATACAAATTGGCACAAATAAATAATCTTACATAGAAGTTTAAATTAAATTTGATTTTAAATGATATATACCACATGAGATAAAGTTGTTGACCTAGACAATACTTTATTACTTGATATTTTTAAAGTTTATAAGTCAATATAGAAATGGTATTCATTTAGATAACAATTATTGCTCTTAGAAAGGGGTATAAAACAACCCTATGACACCTTACAGTAATGCTCCAGATTTTAAATTATTTTTCATTTAATGTTCTCTCATATATTACATCCGATTTTAGTTTCCCCTTCCTCCTATTCTCCCAGTTACTTCCCTCCTCCTTCCCTCTCCCCACACTCCATACAATCCTGCTGAGCTATCTTCAGATACTTTCCATGGATATCAACCAAGGATGGCATATCAAGTTGCTGTAAGACTAGGCACCTCCCTTCTTTTTAAGGCTGGATGGGGCAACCCAGTGTGAGGAAAAAGATCCCAACAATATGAACTAATCAGAACCCCCAGAGCTCATGTCTCTAGCTGCATATGTATTAGAAGTTGGCCTAGTTGGCCATTATCGGGGAAGAAAGGCCCTAATAAAAAAAAAAAAAAAAAGATCCCAGAAGCAAGCAAAAGTATCAGAGATAGCCACTGCTCCTATAGTTAGGAGTCCCTTTTAAGATCAAACTAAATAATTTAATATACATGCAGAGGTACTAGTCAGACACATGTACATACCGTGGCTCACATGTACATACCGTGGCTGTCTGTTCAGGCTCTGTGAGCCCCTATAAGCCATTTTAGTTTGTTTTTGGGGTTTTCTTGTTGTGTTCTTGACCCCTCAGATCCAGATAATCTCCATGACATCTTCCACATGATTCTCCAAGCTCTACCTAACACTTGACTCTAGGCTCTGCATCTGGTTCTACGAGGTGCAAGGGGAAACCCTCTATGATGACAATTTGGTTATCCATTAATCTATGAGTATGGCAGAACATCGTTAACTTCATTTTTTCCAGATGTTTTTGTTTCTATTCTTGGCCTCTGGGATATCAAGGATCTGGGTCCTGGCCCTCCAGGCAATAGATATCTTGAGTGAACAGGCATGTATTTGGGGAGGGAATGGAAACAGGAGGGACCATGAGGGGAGGAGTTTGAGGGGAAGAATACTGAGATAGACAACTGAAAATGGGGATTATCTGGGGGATGAGCTAGAAATCTAATACAATGAAAACTCCCAAGAATCTAACAGATTGACCATAGCTTAGACCATAGCCAGCAATATGGAATATGATGTCTGAACTGGTCAGGCAAGGTTTCCAGTGGAGGAGCTGGGACATGAACCCAGCAACAAAATTTGTTCTGCCTACAGGATGTTCTGGGGTAAAGGTGATACAGAAATTGTGGCAGTGACCAACCAATGAGTGGTCCAGCTTGAGACCCATACCAGGAGAGGGAGCCCATCCATGATATTTTTGAAAATTTGAGCTCTGAAGTCTCTACTGCTAAGGCTAAAGTCACTCTTATTAACACACATGCCAATATATCTTTGTAATTTACAAAGTAGCCATCAAATATCATCAAATTAGTCTTCAGAAGTAATCCATGTATCCTATTTGAAAAGTCATGATTAGCTGACTGTTAATGAACAATGGAGCTGGCTGCTTTTGTAGGACCCGAGGATGAAGATATTTATTGTGAATTATGAACATAAACAACAATCTTTACATCTCGCTTATGTTTTTATCTTTTTCTGTTCCCACACATGATTAATGAAAACTGAGATTTGGAAAGTGACTCAAGCTTTTCCACTGACACTAAGGTGCACCGAGGAGACTACAAACAATCAGGCCCTGCTCCATGTTTGGTTTCAATCATCCTGGGAAGAAATAGCTAGGATAATATCACTCAGTCTTAGCCATGTATGCCATTCTGTAATTCATGATCATATAATTAAATAGTTTTAAGAGGAAAAAAAAGAAGACATTTAACCCATCCTGTGTCTAAGATGGTCTAGTTTAAAGTACTTGCTGGGTCTGAAGTTGACAATTTATCATTCTATATTGAGTCACCTGGTTTCCACTTGATTCCAACATTAGCTGGTTCATAAATCACCAGAATGAAAAAGCTTTTCACAGTCTTCATACTCTTCAATGCCCTACAACACCTCCCATAGGCATTTTACATGACTTCTATAGACTTTTCTCTTTGAATTCAAAATTAATTGTGGAAAATAAACAAGGGCCAAGGAGAGGCCTTAACACATGGCTGACAGTGATATAGGCTTGAAAGGTTTGAACTCTTGAAGTTTCTATTTTTTTTCACATGCAGCCAACACTGACAACTTCAGTTATTTCCACAAGTTCCAAATGGTCAAAGGACAGAACTGACTTCTAAGGCATCCCTCTGACCCCGAGTCCACATGGATGCATGTACATGCACAATAAATGAACATTCAATGAAAAGCTTTACAAAATAACAAAGGTGAAGCAGAAAAGTGCCAGCTAGAAAAGGATCTTCTGTGTACTTTGACCACAATGGATATTTCTTTCATAGCAGTGCTATTAAAGGCCATCTCAGGCGTCACTCCAATTGGTTGCAAATGCCAACTTTCAGAGTTCATAAGGTTGGAATATGAAAGTGGAGAGATCATCTTAATATGCATCTCATTCTATATCTCCTTTCTATCCTCACTCTATCCATGAATGTCCTATATTACTGTTCTGTAGTTTCCTGCATGTGGGAAAGCCTGTGCAAGAGGACATTCCTAAAGATCCATAGAGGATGTGGGTAAATGTCCTTTTCATGACTGTATACTTGTCATATTTAATCTTCCTGAAAATACTTAAGTAATAAATTGTGACTAGGAAGGTTCTTTAAGTATTGCTTCTATTGGAAGTTAAATTATAGCCTAAGAGGTATGTTAGAAGAGCCCAGATGAATGTGCAATGGTCTCTAGATTAATTTTGAAAGCAACGTAGGTAAGATGGGTCTAGTGGTTCCCACTAGAGATTCTATTGTATGTAATAGTGATAAGCCATACTCTCACACAAAAGGAAATGAAAATTCTGATGAAGGGTCAAGGATGCATTTTATTTTACAAAAAGCTACAGACACTTTGTTATTTGGAGTAAATTGTGAAGAAAACAACCAAGTTTTCTTTACCAAAACAATCTCTCTCTCTCTCTCTCTCTCTCTCTCTCTCTCTCTCTCTCTCTCTCTCTCTCACTTCATTTCCTCAATAGTAGTTTTAACAACATTTTTTGGCCAGTGAATGGGAACAGTAAACATGCTTCTGTAAGTTTATTTTCACCTTAAACTGTTTGCATACCTGGTGTACATTTAGCTCATTTTCCCCCATTTTATAATAGATATTGCCTTAAAAAAGGTTTATGTGAAAGTAAAAAATATAGTCTTTCACTTCAGAACTGGTGATGTCTCTGGTTTTGAACCAGCTATTCTGCCAATCTCATGTCTCTTTTCTTGTTGTGAAGATGGGATAATAAATCAAATAGTATATTGATATGTGTACTTTACAAAGAAATATGTCCAGGGATGTGTTAGATACCAACAGGGATGGCATTCTTAAACTGCTCTCAGTTCTGCTCTCCAGTGCCATCTACATAATGTAGATGTTAATAATGCCAAATCTTATTCAGAATAACTAAAATACAGTTGTGCAATTTTCAGTTAATTTCAATCTGCAATTGAAATACAGCCACTAAAAATACTTTGATGATTATCAACCTCAAGTCTTGTAACTAAAGGGCAGTACTCTTTCTATAAATAAGGGACAGAAATGCAGAGCAAGATTTGTAAAGGATGAATATTGGAATCAAATCTTCCTTACATATCAATCTGCCCCAGGATTTCATATATGATGTTGCATAATCCATAACTGCTTTTGTGGGTAAGATTTCTAGGATATGCTGAGCAGTGGTGACACATGCCTTTAATCCCAGCACTTGGGAGGCAGAGACAGGCAGATTTCTGAATTCAAGGCCAGCCTGGTCTACAGAGTGAGTTCCAGGTTAGTCAGGGCTACACAGAGAAACCCTGTCTTGAAAAACAAAAACAAAAACAAACAAATAAAAATTTCTAGGATATACCTATGCCTATTTGTCACTATTTTCCAGCTTGATTATACATTATTTCAATGAGAAAAGTTAACAGGGAAGTTATTTGAAGACTTATAGCAGTATTTCCAGATTTGAACATACCCAACCTTCAATGCACAGTTACCAATCAAAAAGATGATTTGTACAAATACCATGCAGTTTTTAATCAGGATTGCTCTGAAATACAGCTTGAGGACAGGGATGGTGATTCCCCCTGAACTTCTTTTATTATCGAGAATAGTTTTTGCTATTCTGAGTTTTGTCTTATTCCAAATAAATTTGCAAATTGTTCTTTCTAACTCTATGAAGAATTAATTTGGAATTTTGATGGGGATTGCTTTCAGCAAGATGGCCATTTTTACTATATTAATCCTGCCAATCCATGAGCATGGGAGAACTTTCCATTTTCTGAGATCTTCTTTGATTTCTTTCTTCAGAGACTTGAAGTTCTTGTCATACAGATCTTTCACTTTCTTGGTTAGAGTCACACCAAGGAATTTTATAGTATTTCCAACTATTGTGAAGAGTTGTTTCCCTAATTTCTTTCTCAGCCTGTTTATTCTTTGAGTAGAGGAAGCTCACTCATTTGTTTGAGTTAATTTTATGTCCAGACACTTTGCTGAAGCTGTTTATCAGCTTTAGGAGCTCTCTGGTGGAGTTTTTGGGGTCACTTAAGTATACTATTATATAATCTGCAAATAGTAATATTTTGACTTCTTCCTTTCCAATTTGTATCCCTTTGACCTCCTTTTGTTGTCTAATTGCTCTGGCAAGGACTTTGAGTATTATATTGACTAGGTATGGAGAGAGTGAGTAGCCTGCTCTAGACCCTCATTTTAGTGGCATTGCTTCAAGTTTCTCTCCATTTATAGTTTGATGTTTACTTCTTGTTTGCTGTATATTACTTTTTTATTATGTTTAGGTATGGGCCTTGAATTCCTGATCTTTCCAAGACTTTTGCCATAAAGGGGTGTTGAATTTTGTCAAATGCTTTCTCAGTATCGAATGAGTTGATCATGTGTCTTTTTCTTTTTTCTTTGAGTTTGCTTATATAGTGGATGATGTTGATGGATTTCTGTATATTGAACCATCCCTGCATTCCTGGTCTCCTGAGAGACTCTTCTAGAGCCTGACATATACAGAGGCAGATGCTTGCAGCTAACCATGGAACCATGATCACTGCGTCCCCAATAGAGGAGTTAGAAAAAGGACTGAAGAAGCTGAAGTGGATTGCAACCCGATAAGAAGAACAACAATATCAACCAACCAGAGCTCCCAAGGTCTAAACCACCAACAAAGGAGTACACATAGAGGGACCTATGGTTTCAGCCATATATGTAGCAGAGTATAGCCTTGTTGAGCATCAATGGGAGAAGAGGCCCTTGGTCATATGATGGCTAGACGCCCCAGTGTAGGGAGATGGTGGAAGAACATTCTCATAGAAGCATGAAGCGGCAGGGGACGGGGGCGCGGTGGGGGGGGGTGTGGAGATCTGGAAAGGGGATAACATTTGAAATGTAAATAAATGTGACTTCTATAACAAAATAAAAGACCCATATAAAATTTCTTTGTCAGTACTGAGATTCCCTTTCATATTTGAAGATCATAGGAAAAGTAGCCTTAGATAGATTATACTAGAGGAAGGATGGCTTTTCCTAGGATGGATCTACAGTTTGTAGGTAAAGAAATACTACAGCTCAGCTTCTTCAGCTTCTAGCATCCATGAATTTTACTCACCCTGGATATCTTTGCTCACAAACTTTACTCTCTAATTTTCTGATGATTGGATTTGCAAATTTGTTCTACTTTATAAAACAGAGTTATATATGATGATCACCTTAAATATAACCCAGACTTTTTAATTTGAGTTTCAAAAGACACTGATGAATGACTTTTAACACAGTGATTTTTTTCACATTCAAGAAATAAAAACAAGGCAAAACAGGAAAAATCAAAACAATACCTACTTCTCATATTCAATTCTAAATAGTTGCTATTAAGTCCCAAATACATGACATTGCATTGGCATTATGCTGTCTACTCAACAGTGAAGTGATTCTCTGGTGATGTTAGTGTGGCATATTAGTATTTAAATTCAAAGCCAAAACAATGAATGTGTGAAGGAGGAATTTCACACCTTCCAACTTTTTTTTAATTTAATAACAGTATATCATGGAAAAACAGCAGCATTTGTGCAAACATATGTTTCCCTTGTTAAGCTTCCATCCATTGGGTCTTGCTTTGACCTTCAATTAACATTATGAGTCTTAAAGGAAAATGTGCATTGTGGAACACTTGGAACAGTTTCAGTCATCGGATTTCTGTGGTTCGGTCTCTATACTTGTATGTGAGAGAGCAATAGACAGATGCACACACACACACACACACACACACACACACACAGAGAGAGAGAGAGAGAGAGAGAGAGAGAGAGAGAGAGAGAGAGAGAGAGGAAAAAACCTCAGTGACAACTAAAATGTTTTGCTGAAATATATTGGAGGATTTTAAAGAGATACATACTTTACATTTCAAACTATGTCTCAATAAATAGTCTGGATATTCTGGATATTGTGAAATGTTTTCTCAACATATATATATATATATATATATATATATATATATATATATATATATATATATATGGAGAGAGGGAGAGATGGGTAGATTAAAGAGAAGTGGAGATAAAGATGGGGATAAATATTTAGAAGGCAATTTTATGCTATGTTCTTTTATCTCTTAGGTTTTATGATCTCCCTAGCAACAAGTAAACAGTAACAGTTTTGAGTTCCATCTTGTACTGTTGATCTTAAATATAACAAAAGCCTGATGGTTACCCTTGTATCTTTGACAGTGCTCTTGCATCTATAAAGTTATTGTAATGCTGTACTTATTAGTTTTCACAGATGGGTAAGACTGCTGATAACTTTCCTAGCTACCAGACTACACAGCACCTGAAGGCACTGTGAAAGCTAACCAACAGGGAGAAAGTGTTGGCAAAAAAAAAAAAAAAAAAAAAAAAAAAAAAAAAAAAAAAAAAAAAAAAAAAAAAAAAAAAAAAAAAAAAAAAAAAAAAAAAAAAAAAAAAAAAAAAAAAAAAAAAAAAAATTTGCAACCTACTTTTAATAAAGATTCAATCTCTCCTCTAGCCCACCACCAAGCTGAGGTAGTAGAAGAGAAAACTTATTAGGATATGGGGAAGTGGACCTATTCAGCAATAGTTCTTTGGGGATAAGCTCAATCTTTGGTTGCAGTTCAGTCCTATAGAAAACACCAAATATGACTCAGCAGTTGTAGACTAGTCCTCTAAGCAGGCAAGCAACACACAGGATTCAGCAGCTATAGTCCAGACTTTTCCCCAGGCAGACATCAGGCAGAAATAAAAAACAAAACAAAACAAAACAAAAGAAAACAAAACAAAACATGTTCTACTCTTTTTGTTTTGTTTGTTTGTTTGTTTGTTTTTGTTTTTTTGGGTTTTTTTGTTTTTGTTCTTTGTGACAGGATTTCTCTGTGTAGCCCTGGCTGTCCTTGAACTCACTTTGTAGACCAGGCTGGCCTCGAACTCAGAAATCTGCCTGCCTCTGCCTCCCAATTGCTGGGATTAAAGGCATGTGCCACCACGCCCAGCTTCATGTTCTACTCTTGACAGATGTATTTGCTCAATAACTTATGGTTACTCTAAGGAACAACTCCCCAGCCACATGCACATTAACTCAAATTACACTGCTTTAACATTTTCTTTTTAAGTCTGAGGACTCATAGTAAGAATATATATATGGTTTTATAGTTCTACCTGAGGACCCAGCTATCTATAATATTCCTCAAAGTTGTAACAAGGACACATGCTCCACTATTTTCATAGTAGCCTCATTTATAATAGCCTGAAATTAGAAACAACCCTGATATCCCTCAAAAGAGGAATGAATACAGAAAATGCGGTATATTTACATAATGGATTACTACTCAGACATTAAAATCAATGACTTCAGAAATTCACAGACAAATAGATGGAACTAGAAAATATCATCCTGAGTGAGCTAACACAGTCACAAAGGATCACACATGTTATGTACTCACTGATAAGTAGATATTAGGTAAAAAGCTCACAATACCAATGGTGCAGCTTACAGACCATATGAAGGTCAAGAAAAAGCAAGACCAAAGTTTGGGTGCCTCAGTCCTACTTGGGGGAGAGAACAAAGTAATCACAGAGGTTGAAGGTGAGGGGGATTTGGGATGAAGGGAGGACAGGGAGAGGAAAAAAAGGGGGAAAGGATTAGGGATGGGAGGAGACAGGGGAGATGTATAGAAATTGAACAGAGGTGTTTAGCAATGGTGGATGGGGAACAGGGGTAGCCAGCAGAAAGTCCAAGATCCACGAAAAGCATGAAGCTCCCAGGACCCAACAGGGATGTCATTAGCTGAAATACCCAATAAAGGGAAGAACTTGTAGAGACTATATCCAGAAGTTAGACATTGCCCCCAGTTGAGGGATGGAGCTACCCATCTATATCAAAATTCTTAACCCAGAATTGCTCCTATCTAAAGAAAATACAGAAGAGAAATGGAGAAGAGACAGAGGGAGGGGCCATCCAGGGACTGAGCAGTACATCCCATGTGCAGCCACCAAACCCAGACACTTGCTGCTGTCTGGAAGTGCTTGCTGACAGGAATAAGATGTAGATGTCTCCTGAGAGGCTCTGTCAGAGCCTTACAGATGCAAATGTGGATGCTTGCAGCCAAATGTCAGACTGAGCTCTGGAAACCCAATGGTAGAGTTGGGAGAAGGACTGAAGTATCTGAAGGGGTTTGCAACCCCATGGGAGGAGCAACAATATCTACCAACAAGACACCCCAGAGCTCCCAAGGACTAAACCACCAACCAAAGAATACACATGTAGGGTCCCATGGCTCCAGCCACATATGTGGCAGAGGATGGCCTTGTTGGACAGGAATAGGAGGAGAGGCCCTTGGCCCTGGGAAGGCTTGATGCCCCAGTATCGCAGAATGCCAGAATGGTGGGGTGGGAGAGGGTGGCAGGTAGGGGAAGCACCCTTATGGAGGCAGGGAGAGATGCTGTTGAGTGGAGGATTTTCTGTTGGGAAACCAGAAGGGGGAATAACAATTGTAATGTAACAAACAAAATAACCAATTCAAAAAATTAAATGGTTTTGTGCAAAATGTCAATATATTTCTAGGTCTTTTTAAAGTTAAAAATGAATCATGGGACAAAAATATGTTTGTAATTCTTATTGACTCCTTTAGTAATATTGTTCTCAAATTCAGGAAAAAATGTTAAATTTTCTACATGTTGAATTTGAATGAAAATGTTCTTACTGAACTTTTCTGTCTATAATCTAATTTCAGAGAACTTGCACTTTATTTGGGAAAGAAAAATTTTTAAAATAGATAACTCCTTCCCATCAACCACTGACTGGAGATATTATCATCTAAAATACATGTCAGATGTCAATCAACCCCATCTGCAAGCCATCTAAAGCATAATTTTTCAGGTTTTTCTCTTCAATCATTTCCTTTAAACTGATAATTCTTTACAATTGATGTTAGTACAGCTGGCATACTCATTATTTCTTCTGTAAGGCAAACATTTATCATTCAAAATTCATATAATAATGTTTGATATTTGCTAACGCATCTATTGTATTAGATCATTATGTCTGGGATACTACAGTTAATCATGATATATGCATATGTGTGTATGTACACATCTCCTAGCAAAATAGAAAGAATAGAGATCAAAATGAAGAACACAAGGAATAGAGCAAAGTGGAAAAGGGGGGTGAAAAGAGAGTGGATGTTTGACATGAAAAGTGAAGAAAAATGGACAAGGTAAGGGGCATTAAGAAAAAATATTCATATAATTTAAGTTCACTGTTTATTTTAATATCTTAATCCAGAGTGTCTTGTTTCATTTTAAAAGAGAAGTATTTACTGACAAATTTTACTGAACCCTAGCTCTGTCCCAGATACTAAACTAGATTGATACCAGAGATTTCTTTCTTCACCTACACAAGTTTTCAGTGGATGTCATTGTTCTGCTATTTTTTAAAAATGTTTTATAGATTTTCCTATCATAATGTTCATTCTTCTGTGGGCTTTGTTAAAGTGTGGCATATGATAACAGTGAAGTAAAAGTTAAAGTCATTGGTGTTTGGATTAAATAGATGTTAGCTTTCAGAGAGGAGACCATTTTATAAAACTACCTGCAATGATAGGAGACGGGGAGCTACAGTAATTTTTTGTTTCTTTGTTTTAATTATATTTACTAATTCACTCTACAACCCAATATCAGCCATTTCTCTTGTCCCAGACTGCACCCTCCCCAAGTTATGTCCTTACACCATTCCCATTAGAAGGGGAATTTCCCCCTCTGGGTGTCAACTTCCCCCTCTGGGTGGAACTTCCCCTGCAACTTCCCTTGCCCCCATCCTGCTCCCAAAGTTGCTGTGGGACTAGACATATCCTCTGCAACTGAGGCCACACAAGGTTGCCATTTAGGGATGCAGGATTTACAGGTAGGTAGGTAGACAACAGTCACAGGGACAGGCCCTGCTCTAGTTGTTTAGGGGACTTGCATGAAGACCAAGCTGCTTATCTGATACCTACGTGCAGGCTGTCTAGATCCAGCACATGCTTGCTCTTAGGCTGGTGATTCAGTCTCTGGGAGCCACCCAAGAGTTCAGGTTAGTTGACACTGTTGCTCTTTCTGTGAAGTCTCTGTCCTCTCTTGGTCTGTCAATCTTTCTCCCAAATATTTCTTAAGACTTCCTGAGCTCCATCTACTATTTGGACATGAGTCCCTGATTCTCTTTTCATTGACATTTAGGTAGGGGACAGTCAGAAGTTAGTTATGCTAGTTTCCTGAGTGCAAGCATGACACAATATCATTAAAAGTAGCAGGAATTGGTTTTTGCCCATGGAATGGGGCTCAGTTCCCAGATATTTCTCAGCTGAATCACGGGTACAGAAAATTATATATATATATATATATATATATATATATATATATATATATATATATATATGAATACTACTCAGCCATTAAAAACAACAAACTCATGAATTTTGTAGGTGAATGGGTAGCAGTAGAAAATATCATCCTAAGTAAGATAACCCAGACCCAAAAGAACATGCATGTAACTTGTAAGTGGGTATTAGCCATAAAGTTCTGGATAACCATCCTATAATCAACAGACACAAAAGAGCAAAACAATGAGAAAGGCACAAGCAAGAATGCTTGGATTTAAGTTAGGAGAAACAAAATAGGTGTCAGAGGTCAATGGAGGTAAGGAACTGGGTGGAACTGCAAATGGGGAGGGGAGTGGGATGGGGGAATCACATAATCCTATGTAGGAAGAGAAGGGGGAGAGAAGAGAGATCTTCTGGGGAGTGGAGGCAATCTCTAGGATATGCTAGAAACCTGGGATAGGGAAAGGCCCCAGTGGATCAAAGGAGGCGACTCTAGCTGGATTCCTAGCAGTAGGGATATGGATCCTGAAGTGACTACTTCCTGTAGCCAGTTATAAATTCTTACAGACAGCAACCACTATTTCCACATCTCTATACTACTCAGATCCTAGAACAAAGCCTGGGAAAAAATGTGTTGTAACAAGATAAATATCTGGATTAATTACACTGCTCTCATTTCAGTTGAATGATTAGACCACACCCACAAAGCCTCTGAGACAAAATGTGTCCTGCCTGTAAGATGTACAGGGACAAAGATGGAGCCTCTGCTCCATCTGAGGGAATGGCCAACCAATGACTTCATTAAATTTATGAGTGAAGCATACTCCTGAAACAAAGACATGAGAGTTGGAAGCCAGTTTTATTTTTACCTGGGCATGATGGAGGTTGAGTTCATGTTAATGAATGTTAATGTTAACTAATGTTAATGAGTTAGCAATCAATAAGATGTAAGCCATGGAACCTAGTTAGTGGAAAGTTGTTGTGGTGCCTTGAATAAGAAGGCCCCCATAGGCTCATATATTTTAATACTTAGTCACTTAGGAGTAAAACCCCTTGATAGCATAAGAAATATTAGAAATTATGACGTTTTGGAAGAAGTGTGTCATTGGAGGTGGGTTTTGAGGTTTCTGAAAACTCATGCCAGGTTCAGGGTCTCTTCTCACCATGGATCAAATGTGGTTTTTCAGCAACTGCTCAATGGTTAACCTGTATCTAGTGATGCTTTCTACAAAGATGATAATTGACTAACCTGCTAAAAATAAAATCAAGCCTCAATTAAATGCTTTCTTTTATAATAAAATATGGGTTGAGACAGTGTCTTCTTCTGTAATCCAAGATATCCTCAATCCTATTAGTTTTATCTGTAAAGTAATGGAATTACAGTTGTGAGCCATCGTGCCCAGGTTATAAATTCTTACAGACAGCAACCACTATTTCCACATCTCTATACTACTCAGATCCTAGAACAAACTTGGGAAAAAATGTGTTGTAACAAGATAAATATCTGGATTAATTACACTGCTCTACAAGTTTCCTTACTTTATAGGTAATTATTCACAGAAATAAAAAAAATTA
>LR752891.1:11554-51715 GCA_902729485.2 Mus minutoides | reverse complement strand
TTATTCCAATAACTGGTTCCTTCATGCGCTCTCATGGACACTCTGACACTACAAAATGGACCTCGATCAACTGCCATGACCTACTTCATAACATACAGTTTTACATATCATAACAACATTCTTTCTGCATCATGTGGCACTGTTCAACAAAGGTCTTTCTTTATAGCAGCGTTCATGCATCTTAAAGAAATGAAGGAACCACGTGGTTGTTTTGATTGTGTCCGGGGTGACGCTGGGTTGAGGAAAATGAGCCCCGTGGGAATAACTTTACAAGCTAGTTCTCTTGCCATGAGACCCAAGCTCTGTGCACAAACAAGGCCCCTTGGCCCTCTGCAGGACTGGGAGGAGCCAGCACCATCTGCTTGGGGAGACTGCTATTTCCATTAGGCTTGCCCTGAGCCAGGATACCTCTCTTTTCAAAGGGCTGCTCCATTTCACACTTTGCACAGCTGCGTTTTATATATTTTAGGAAATGCAAAATAGATTGCGCTTTACAATCTGCAAGTGCCAACTGAGAAACAAAGCAAATGTCAATAATATACCCCAGACCTGTGTGCAGGATATATCATTATATGCAACAGCGTTAGTGTGTAAAGTTTAAAAAAAAAATAGAATTGTCCAAGAAAAATATCTGTGATCACGCCTGAAGTAATGTTTCTGAAGTGCGAGTGCACTTACACACACACACACACACACACACACACACACACACAAATCAGGAGGGATAAAAATCCTACTCATCTCTAAGAAATGATGTTTAATCTGGGGCACTGAAATTAGGTCAGGCATCATGTAGCAAGGTCTTTTGGCAGAATGCCAAACATTTATTGTGGAAAACTGCCCTGGAATTTGACTAAGGAAAAATTTAATGTACTTTCATAATTATGGATAAAATATGGAAATGTCAGAATGGCGTTTTACTTATTTCAAAGAAATTAAGAGTGATGACATTTCCCGGTGCTTCGGCCTGCTTAATGTCATACAGGGACGTGCAGTACTGTTGTGACTAAAGCCAGATAAGCTCTACAGTCAGACCAACAGAGAGATAGACAGACAGACAGACAGACAGACAGACATCATCTTAACATTATTCACAGTGTTTCTTGTTTCCTTCTCCACAAATGCACAACAGTCTATTATTCTAGTACCAAAGAGAGTAAGTGGCAGACACCAAGATACCTTACTCCTAAGCACTTCAACCTGAAAACACTAACCAAGAAGAGGTCCACCTGCTTTGCTCATGGCTAATCCTTTGCTGATCACGTAGCTCCCCGATATCCCAAGTCTTCAGTAGTTACCATCTCACATGACCCTTGACTTTTAATGTGTCCCTGACTCCATTGTCATTTCATGAATCACATCTTACTGACACCCCCATAGTATGTACTGTTCACTTGATGTGCATATTGCTTGAATTTAATTAGACTACTATTTCGGGAATTTTATTGTACAATTAAATACTTGATACTCTTACCAACTGAGCTTTCCAGCTTGACTTGGGTATAGCAAAAGAGAAAGAAGGAGCACAGAATAAATACATCTTTCCATAGCAGAAAAGGCGGTAATTATCAATCAGTAATTATTTCCATAAGAAGCATTATTCTTTCAGGTATACAGCTGATGTTTGCTCATTAGGCAAAGGCACTCGGGGGAATAGAACACGACTCATAAAGAATAGGCAAGGTAGTTTTATTATCAGCCCTGGTTTCAAAGCCTATACGATTCTGCTATTCATTAGAATAGTGGAAATGAACCAATATGAATCAAGACCCTTTAAGTCCCATTCACTTTACTGAAAGTCCATCTGCCTTAAACTACTTGATTTATAGAATATTTCTGGGGAAATACATTTCATCAATTCTTTCAAGTATAAACAGTTATTTCTTAAAGCCAAACACAAATGAATTGCTCAGTTTGATCCTGCTTCAATAAATATATATGAAGATTCCATAATTAGCATATGACAGCTAGAGACATGAATCAAATAGAAAACTAATTTAGCTTAGAATTGGAGCAGGGGATGCACTGACATGCTACTTTGGTTCCAGTTTAAATGGACTCTGAAAATGTGCTATTGGTTTATTAGATGATTTTAGCTTCCTTTAAAAAAATCATAATAGTTTGATTTGGGTGCAAAATGCAGTTCAATATCCTAAATCAAAATGTGGTTCCTATCTTCTAAACCTACATGCTGGCCTTGGCTCACATTGGACAATGAAGATGCCTCGAGTAAGTAAATGTCCCATTATGCTTACAATCAAGTCATCTGTGCCCTTCTGCCTTTGATGATTTTATGCTTGTCCCACTTTTCTCAGATACATAAAAGCAAACACACAGCTAGTGCCTTGTAAAATGTCACAAATAATGAACTCCTTCAACTCAATACTAGTCTTTCACCTTCTACACCCCTGAAGCTTCTCTAGGACCCCGATCTCATTTTCAAACTCAAAACTTCATAGTCTTTGAAAAGTCTTCCTGTTGTCATCGGGCTCTGGAAGAAAGCAAACACCACATCCCACTCTCTCACATGCTTGCTAAGAACCCCACACCTTGTGTCTGGTTATGCTTACGCTCACACACAACAGTGATGAAAACCTTCTGGTTAAGTGCACCCAATGAAGACTTCCTGCCCCTACAAATGTCAAGGTCTATGCTGTTTTTGACAAATGTTAATAATCCTGAAGATATGATCCCACGTGGCTCTAAGATATTTTTAAATGAATGAATACATTCAGAAGACTAGCATGTTGGCTATTATGTTGAGTTGTTTCCCCTTTATAGAAGTAAAGGCTCAGTTTCTCAGGCTACCCTCCAGCAATAGCCAAAGGCTTCAGCACAGGATATTATACTCAAAGTAGCATCCTGAAACATCCTAGGCTGTCTATCAGAACACAGGTAGTATAGCAAATAGTAACCTTTCCCTAACTTTTGAGCGCATCTGCTCTGTAGCCCATGCAGGCCCCTACACTGCTCAAACAGCACCTAATACCAGTGTTGAGAAATCCAAAGGGGAATAAACATTCATCCCAGGAAAGCAGGGCTCTGTTCTTGTTCCCTTTCTGCCTTGAGTTATTGATTTAAGTCCAGGATACAGAACAGGAAGATAAGCAACCTCTAGACAAGACATTTCAACATGGCGTTCCTTTGATGGGTCTCTGTGGAACTGCTATCAGAAAGAATGGCTTCACTTGAAAAACCCTCCAGTAAAAACCATAAATTGTTAGACGAGGTCCTCAAATATTAACTGAGTTAAAACAGCTCACTCAGAAGAACTAACTTACAGTAAGGTTTTGTAGGGAGAAAACTAGATGTATAAAATTAAACTAGACACAATAAAATAGTCACGTGGCTAAAGTGAGTCCCCAGAAGCTGTCCAGGTTGAATCCATCATGGCTCCACTGATAACACATTGACTGTGGTACGGATCTAGATCTCTCAGATCCAAGAAACAGCCAGTGAAACTCATTCTATACATAATTGTTCTTAAGGGCAGCAAGAGAGCATTATAATGTGAACAGCTCAACTGGGGGTAAGTTTACTGATTCTTCACTATAATGTCATCATTATTCACATTCAGAATTCAGTGTCTAAAATATATTTGATAGTGAGAGCATAAAATCCAATGTAAAGCCACACATCTTTCATCCCAAATGGCTATTCTTACTGTACAGAAGTTCATTGAGATGTATGGACTTCAGGTCTGGTTAATTGTAGTTTGTGATATTTTTGTAATAAAAATTATAAAATTTATTTTTTAAAAGAATTTGTGAGAATTGAAAGCATGTTAGCATAAAAATTTGAAGAAGAGAGACTTTCGCTTACTCCTCAGAATTTCAAATTTTACTCCTCTGATGATTTCAGTCTTGTTGGAAGCAAACAGAGCCTGCAGGTCTTTGGTAAATATTAATGAGTTCCCAGGAACTAAACCACCAACCAAAGAGTACACATGCGGGGACCCATGGTTCCGGCTGGATATGTAGCAGAGGATGGCCTTATCAGGCATCACTGGGAGGGGAGCCCCTGGGTCCTGTGGAGGCTTGATGACACAACTAAGGGGAACATTAGGGTGCTGAGGCAGGAGTGTGTGGGCAGTTCAGAGAGCACCCTCATAGAGGCAGGGGAGGAGGAGGGGTTTGTGGAGGGGAAACTGGGAAGGGGGATAAAATTTGAAACGTAAATAAACTAACAAATTTTAAAAGGGATAAAAAAAAGTTGTACATGAGATGTGTGAGTTGGTTTCCAGATAGCTTGTCAAATCATGAATGCAACAACTCCGTTTGTGTCAGATAAGCCATTGTTTTATACATGAAGAAAGAAGTTGTGGTTGAAACGGACCCAGTGCTTTAGCCTCTCATCTTTGAACTTTATACTATTCAAGGAATTCTTGTGTAAAAAGATTTTTCTCATGTTTTCCATTTGAGGGTTGAAGAACAAAAGCCAGCATCAGAATTAATTAATTAATAATTAATTAAATGAATAATAATAATAATAAAACACATTTTACCCTTCTTCATGTTTGGAATCCAACTTTCAATTATGTTTTGACCCCAGACAACTCAGGTCCATGATTTTGCACCAAATTCTCCAGTGTCATCAAAGTGTGTGGAATGCACCATTCCACTACCACAGCCCAAATCAGATGCTTATCCTGCATGCTGTGTTGCTGGCTTTTTGGACAGTCACAAATGCACATGAAGTTACAACTAGGTCACAATTGCAGTACGGCTACAAGTGACTTTATGACACTATCAAGTACAGGGAGCCACCCTATGTTCTGACCTGTTCACATAGAAATGAACCCATTTCTAGGAATCCATACCTCTGGCAAGTGTGTGACCTTGTGTTAGTCTCTTTTCCTGGATTCCATCTACCGGCTGACAAAAGAAAAGGGAGTCCCAGAGCATGCGGATTTTGTCACTTTCTCTGCACCCCATTCCTCCAGGTTAGGTCTCCACCCAATAGTGGCGCGGTGCTTTAGACTGATGGATAATGACTAGAGAACACAGATGTCCCCACATGCCTCCTTGTTTCATTTCACACTAGGGAGGCCCAAACCAGAAGTGGAGTTTATTGGAAAGTCGCCTCAGTGACAGGGATACTTTCTGCTCAATGACCTGGGTGAATAAGGCAGGGAGTTGTTCTTGTAAGACAGCCTCACTCCTGGAAATTAGCAGGGTATCTCCTTTCAGAGTGACTAATTTGTTTTGGGTCATTTTGTTATCTTTGCCAATTATAACACCTTCTAGATATCACATTTTATATGCTCTGAAAGTGAAAATGCTCAGTAGTTTAATAAGATCATATTTTTTGAGACCTAAGCCAGTGCTAGTCCCTCCTCTGTCTCACAGCTCGGTACTGACAGTTCAAAACTCCCCGAAGGGCCCCAGGAACAATGTTTAAAAATTATGTACTTCTTATCATCTTATAATGCATTTTGGCTCCTTTTTCTTGTTTCATATTTGATTACAGAATAATCCAGTTGTTTAACTTAGAGTCTTTAAGGAAAGATTCTGTTTACCAACATACAACTACCCCAATTTATCTTAACATGGAAGTAACCACAGTGTGTGGATTTTATTTATCTAAAGTGTAAAGATTTTAAAGTTACATTTCAATTAGGACACTTATATGAAACAGTAAATGAAAAGTGGGAGCCTTAAAGCTGTGCCATATGTGGAAGATAATATTAAATTACAGCCCCCAAGGTATGAGAGACAGAGACAGGTATGAAATTCATTGTCCCTGGGAGTTCGCATTATGAACTGACAGTAGCAGGGCTCCCTGGACCAAGGATAATGAATCCATGGTAAATCACAAGAGTAAATCTGAGGAGCACAGGCCATTGCTTTAAAATATGAGTTTGATCACATATAGATGCAAATGAGGCTCCTGGGGAAACACGGGCAAAGCATGCTCAGAGCTGTCCATCTCAGAATGACATTTTATAAGACGAATCGGGCACAGCCAGATGGGATGCTGCCAGAGTTTTTGGAAACCTAAAAGGTACATATACTGGCTAAGAAGGACATGACACACGCATCACAGAACAACCAAAACCATTGTTCTCAGCCAAAACTGCCCACCCATCTCCTCTCTGAAGAAGGAAATCTCATAAATTAAGAGATTTGTTGAGATACTAAACTGGAGATGTGGTCCAAACAGTTTCAGGGACAAAAACAGAGTAATACTTTAAAACTACCACTGTTTAATGACTGTGGTTTAGGACATGTTCTTACATGCTAAAACACACATTCAACTTCCATTTTCAAGTGACAAGAGAAAAACACTTCACCCCCCCCCCAAAAAAAACAAACAAACTCAAAAACACAATAAAAAACAGAAGAGGAAGCTGGAGGGAGAAAAAGGAGAGCAGATGCTTGTCTGAAAGTCTGTTAAAGGAGCAACTACCCCTTCCTAGCCCGTGCAAGAGATAGGAGAGACTGAATGGCTCATCCATGTCTGTTAAAACTTCATTCAATACACGTGCAGTACAAACCCTTACACAAACACTCTGTGGTGCTCCCTGAAGACAATAGAAGAAACACAATGGTTCACAGCACCAGCTAATCACAGACTTACACACAGCAACAACTGAAAGGCAAAATGAAAGGAGGGAGGGAGAAGAAGAAGAAGAAGAAGAAGAAGAAGAAGAAGAAGAAGAAGAAGAAGAAGAAGAAGAAGAAGAAGAAGAAGAAGAAGAGGAGGAGGAGGAGGAGGAGGAGGAGGAGAAGGAGGAAGAGGAGGAGGAGGAGGAGGAGGAGGACGAGGACGAGGACGAGGAGGATGAGGAGAAGGGGCGAAGGGGGAAGGAGGAGGAGAAGGCTGAGAATTTTGTGACACAGGACAAATCAGATGAAAATTAAAATAAGCAAAATTAAAAAAAACAACAACAAAAGCATCAAGTTTGAGTGGTGGGTGACAAGTAAGAAACATGCTGACGTCATGTGGGACCACTCACTTCAGTCATGATCAAATCATAACCACCCGTGGTAGCCCAGAAGCACTTTGTTTTACTAGCTACCTCCCCTCCTCATACCAATATTTTAAACTTACCATCTAAGTAGCTGTGAAACATCTATTGATGTGTATGAAATGCCAAGAAACCAAGGCCAGAGGAAATACCGGACCATGAGACAAATCTGTGGTTCAGGCTCCCCTCAACCTTGTTTGTCAAAATTGGTCAAGATTCAGTGAACTAGTGTCTTCTGTTCCACTGAGGCCACTGGAAAGTACTTTTAGTTCTGTTGTGCCCCCTTCTCAGTGGCAACTACCTTGAAACATTCATTGATGACCAAAAGGAAATGAGTGGTTGTCATAAATCCAAATCCCATATTTGCAGAAACCTTGATGATAAAAATGCAAGATGTCCAAGAAATTCCACTTGCTCTCTCCTCTTGGGAGCCCTCAGTGTCTGTCTGTGCTTGCCCATCTCCGTCACTGTGGACTCAGCTGGGAGCCTGCATGGAAAATGCAGTCTTCTCATTAAGTACCCTTTTTCCCACCAGCCCAATATCTGAAGGGCACAGAGGACCACAAAACCAGGATGATTCAATGGACACCTCTATAAATCCTTATTACTCTGAACTGGAGTGTTTACTTGGTTTTCCTGCTCTGGAGAACAGTCTGCCTTCCTCTGACACAGTCATCCAATTATTACCATAGCCACTTAACAAAAATACATGTCAAGAGTAGGAACTATATGACATCTTATTTTTAGATTTATTTTTTTGTAGCCTGGAAATGCTCTCTGGAACACAGCGCATGCTCTTTCCTTCACTTGTTTACTTGACAAACTTTTATGGATAAGGTTTTGAAGTAAGCATAGGTCTCTTCTTTCTCACTGTCTCTTTAGGGAATGCCTGCTCCTCCAGGATCAGTCCATGGAGTTCAGGTGAAGCAGACTTCTCATCCCTTTGCTCCAGGCCTAAGGATGACATCACCTGACTACCAGAGTAATTACTTCAAAAATGGGCGTTTGACTCAAACCACGGTAATCAGAATCACCCCTAGGGCTTTTGTTACAACAACTTGAAGGAGACAACCTCTTATTTCTGGGCTCAGTAGCCTGGAATTGCTGGTTGCTTTAATTGCTTCCCCATGGATAGAATCTACTAGGCAAGATGCCAAGAAGATGGAAACACTGGGAAGATGGAAAGAAAGGTGTGCACACCGTGTCTGAGGTTCTGCACTTCACCACGAGCTTCTTTCTATGGCTTCCAATAAAGTCTCTATGTTGATTTCAACCACATTCTGTAACTTGCAACTAATAGGATACCAGTCAATGCAATGTAAACTCGAGCCAGAGAGCACACCCTCCTGAGACAGTCAAGTAGGTATCTCTGTTGCTTCCACAAGAAGACAATAAATATGAATAACTGCCAATTTAATAAAGAAACCAAGTTCACAAGTGGAGCTCATATTCAGCACCGTGAAGGGATATTTGCTAGACATATCACCTTCCTCTGTTTCCATCCATCAACTGACCATAACGTGACCCACCTCACTCACAGCCTTATCTGAGGAAGTACACGAGACTTTAGAAGAAAGGCACTTAGCTTATGAATCAACAGCAGCCATGACTATTATTAGTAAGGAAAATGCTAGTGAGTTCTACACTGCCATTCCATGTTATTTGAACAGAAACTTCAGGGCTTTTATCTCCAGTCTTCCTAGAACTAGGGCAGGCATTCTCAGAATAGCATCTACGCTCCAGGAAATGCCATTCATCGCCCAGGAGTCCTCGCGGTTCTCATGTGGGCAAGCGCCGTCATAATGAAGGTACCACTCCACACAGAAGAGAAGCTGGAATGCCTGCCACACATGAGGGATACACACACAAACACACACACACACACACACACACACACACACACACACACACAGGACAGGTGCTAGAGGATTCACAGCACAGCCTCACTCACCTCTAGGAGAGCACCAGGAAATTTCTATTTGAGGATTGAGGTTGCCTGATTTCTAAATTCAGTGTGAAAGCTGGGAAGTCCTATCATTACAAACCAAATCCTAGATCCTACAGAAGGCCCAGCTATACATATACAGACACACCTCTGTGTGTGTGTGTGTGTGTGTGTGTGTGTGTGTGTGTGTGAGTGTGTGTATGTCTGTGAAGAATGTAAGTAGGTTTTAGAAGGTGTCCCCCCCACACACAACACGACCTTCCCCAGCAGTCTTGACCCATCCAGGAGCATAGCATTATCACAAAGTGCTCAAAGGCCTGGCCGTGGTGGAGCACGTCTTTAATCCCAGCACTTGGGAGGCAGAGGCAGGTGGATTTCTGAGTTTGAGGCCAGTCTGGTCTACAAAGTGAGTTCCAGGACAGCCAGGGCTAAACAGAGAAACCCTGTCTTGAAAAAACAAAAAACAAAAAACAAAAAAACAAAAACAAGAAAAACCCTAAAAAACAAAAAACAAAAAAACCAAAGCTCTCAAAGATCTATTGGTGTATAGCCATGTATGGATACCGTGGATAAGCTGCACTTAATGGGTACGTTCATGCCTTACAACTCAACTTGAATTCAATCCCATGTCACTGGCTCCTCCCACAGCCTGCACTGCTGTCTGTACTGTCTGTCCTCACCCGATCATGTTTTGGTTTGGAGTGACATCGTAATAACACCACCAATATTTCTAACAATCAGCTCCGCCACTCACAGTGCTTTCTATGTGTCAGAGTCTTGTAAAGGAGGGACTATTATCCCAATTTTGCTACTTAGCTCTGCATTCTGTCTTCATATCACTTATAATAACTGTAGTTGTATCATTTTGTGATTATCTGTTTAATATCTGGCTTTCCTACTAAACCACCAGTTCTTTGAGCATACTCTCTTCTTACCACATTATTCCCAGCACCTAGAGAAGTACCTGGCACATAACAGACACTCAAAGACTATATACTGATGGAAAAAAAATTAACTGTTGAGCAGAAAGTGGTATTAAGTTAAAAAATAAAATGTCAACAGCTAATTAATTGGTGGCAGGATGTCAAGACAGCGCGCGCATGCGCACACACACACACACACACACACACACACACACACACACACCCCAAACATCCAAACTCTCTGCTTTGTGTAGCAATTCCTCTCACTTATCTGAAACTCCAGTGAATTCATGTCAGAGTAGAAAGTATTCTAGTTAACCAATTGCCCAAGTGATTGAAAATGTCTCATTGGATTCTGCTTACTTTCTATATAGATGCTGGTTTTGACTTTAAGGAACAATCTTTACCGCCAGTGAGCATAGCAACAAAGTCCTGTACAATCAGCACACGTCAAACAACTCCGGTCTGCCCAGCCTCTTCCACATCCCCTCAGATGACACAGCTGCTGTGACAAGGACACACTCTCAGGGGACACAGTGCCTGAGAGTGATTACCTAGAAATGACATCATGATTTATAACACCATTTTCTAAATTCTAAAGCTGTGATTTATAATGAATCGGGCTATGGTCCCGTGGGACCTGGCTTCCTCGTAATTAGGGTTATCTGAATTATCCACTTTCTTCTATTTTGGGGGGGGGAGGGTGGAAGAAAAACTGTCAATTATGGTGTAGCAGCAGACTCAAAGATGCCATAATTTGAAAACAAGCAGCTAAGGACTTTATAAGAAAAAATAATAAAAATAAAGAGGGAAATTGAATAATATCAAGAGTTTCTCCTCTTCAGGATTCTCTAGAAATGTAAAATGCACAGGTATTATAAACATTTCTAAAAGCATGATTTCTGTTTTAAGTTTTTGCTGATATATATTTGTGGCATTTCCCTGTTCTGCACAAAAGAACAATGGGATGAGATTACCAGCGTGAGCCATTGGCTGAGTTACAGAATAAAGCAAGCTAAGTGCTATTTGTAGACAGACACTTTCCACTTATTGTTCTTAGATCCCTTTAAACTATAATTACTTATATAACATAATTATTTTCCATAAAATATTCAAACAAGGCTATCACACTGTTTAATTTCCATCTCCCATTGTGAGTATTTGCTTCAAACCAACCTGGTAGTTTACTACAACCATGCATTAAAAACAAACAAACAATTAATAAATGAATAAATAAATAAATAAACTACATATTATGTATGTGCAGGCCAAAGTATAAGTATGCACAACACAAGTGTGTAGTGCCCATGAAGGCCAGAAGAGGGCATTAGAGATAGAGGTGCAGGTGCTCATTAGCTACCCAGTGAGTACTGGAAAACAAGCCAGGGGCTTCTGCAAGAGCAATAAGCAATAATCGGTAAGCCATCTCTGCAGCCACAGAAAAAACCCTTTGTACCAGGTTAAGTGTGGAGAATCTCATGAGTAGTTCAGTTAGGGCCTGAAACAAGAAGGTTTATTTTTTGGCTCAGTCCGTCGAGAATAAAGCCATAATAGCCATATGTCACTAAAGCATAGAGAAACTATACTGCTTCGGTTTAGAAACATGCTGCTTTATTTATTTGGCAGAGTCTAAATGTGCAAAAGGCACTGGAGTAACAGAGGGGCCATTTCCTGGAGAGCAAAGCCCTGGTTGAGAAAGGAAAAAGGAGCCCGAGCACACACAATCTAATTTCGCGTGTCTGAAAGGAACAGTGGAAGCAACTAGATGAATCAAGTCGATATTTGTCTTGAGGTCACGGGCAGAAAGGGGTGACTCAAGCTGGCAGAAAACAAAAGCAGATTGGTGGAGAGCCGTGCTTGGATGGTGGAAAGCATTGGGATTTTTAAAAGGCAGCAAGCAGAGGAAGAACAGATGGGGCCAGAGCTGGGGCTGGCAGCAGGGGACGAGCAAATATCGCTGGAGAATCCGTGATCTGGGACCACGTTGGTAGCTAGGATTTTTTTTTTTGAAAGCAGGACATAAAGGTTAAATAATTTTTTGTTATGGAAAAAATATAAACATCGGGTGAACCAAGTGGGGACCCCCATTTCTCTGGCACCCTATCCCCAGAGCCTAATTGCCTGTGGGACTCCTAGGCATCTCATGACACACAGGTCTTTGATCTACAGGCTTGTGAAACCCCTGGCAATGGCAGCTCCCTTTATGATGAAACATCACCTGGCCCGGGAAAGGTGCCAGGATGCAGAAGGTGAGGGTGTCGCTGGCAGCTGCGTGCAGTAAAACGGCATGCACCTCTCAGCATATGGGGTTCCTCACTGAGCCCTTTTCTACTCCAGCCTTTAATAGCTTCTGGACAGGTATGATCCCAGGAGAGCCCTCTGGACCTCTGGGGTCAGCACCTTGTTTCTGTAATGCAAACTAAGATTGTACAGTCCCCTCCTGACTATGTAATTCTTTGGAAAAGATCTAAAAAGAATTCTTGCTAGGGAAAAAAGAAAGGCACTCCATAAGGTCCCCCAAATTCTCAAGTATATCCTATATGAAATGAAATCACCAAGTAGTTAGAGGCAAAATATATTGCTTTAGACGGGAAGATAGTTTTTGTTGGGAGTAACTTCTTTCTTACTTAATTTAATTATAGTTCTTATGAGAGGCATTCCAGATAAACAGCCCTTAATAATTATTTTATGTCTTAAGTCCCACTTTGACTCGTTTATTTCCTTGCCTTTTACCCTACACCGGCACCAAGGGTGGGACTCACATATAGTTGCATGAATCTCATTAGTATCTACAAAAGTGTGCTTTTCAGAAAACATCAGTGTTTTCCCAATTCTGAATCCCACTGGTATTGTCATTTAGATCCTTACTGAAGAGTATGGGAACTGTCCCAGGAGCGGTTTTACCAAAAGATGAAACAAACAAACACCTTCTTCACAGCATGTTCTGTACAGTCTCATTAGCCATTCTTTTGAAAAATGCCCTCCAGGAACAAAGGACACAACAACACATATAAGTTCATCTTGCGGTGACTTAATCCACTACCTAACTCATGAACTCGGTGCTTCCCGATAGGAAACCACCTTTACTCAGATTACCCTTTTTGGTGGAAAGGAGGAACCCCAGAAAGCAAGTGTGTGACACATGCTAGTTCATTCCAGATGCCGACCCTCCTCCCCTTCTGCCATGGCACTGGGCTGTGTCCTTAACACTTGCCCCAGATCCTGTTCTTAGGAGACATCTACTGTGGGCTAGGTGGTAAGAGATGGAGATTAACCTGAACAAATGATTCTTACCATACGACTTGTTGCTAACAGCTTGGCATTTGTCACTTTATCAGCCAAGCTGTGTTTTGGTTGGAAGAATTTACTCTTAGAACAGAAACGTGTGAGGATAAAGCTAGAGAGGGTGATCTTCAAGATGAACGACACTGATCTTCCTCCTTGAAACTTTTCCCATCTCATTTATGAAATCAGATAAAAGTCCTAGACTTGGCCCCATCACTGATGAGGTCAAAATAGCTACATAAACAAGAGGTGCAGAAGATTGGATAACCCCATATTGAGGATATGTTCTGAAGACTAATGCCAAAGAAAATATTTTTATATAAAGATGATTACATCAATACAGTTTATGATAATTCTAAGATGAACAAGCCAGAGTCACAATGAGGGTGCGGTTTGATGTAATACTTTATCCATGTCAAAAACAGCATGTGAAAAGTTGTATAAATGTGAGCAAGTGACAAAGTTCTATAGATAATTGTATTGATTTGTAAAATAAATGTATATAAATATATATATGTATATATACATATGTGTATTTTATATATATATATATATATATATATATATATATATATATATAGGCTATCACAAAATGAAGAGAGTTAAAGTACAAAGTTTTATAAACTAATGTCTGTTACATAGCAAAAAAAAGTTATTATTTTGTACACACTCCTTAAAATTAATGCTACTTGTATGAATACAAGTTAAAGAAACAAATTTAACACTGCAAACACATTTAAATGAAATTATACTATATTACTCTACTGAATTACCCAGTTTGTAATGAGACTTTTTTTAACCTTAAAAAATGTAACCAAAGGAGAAGGCGGGAGGTAGTGAGTTAATCAAAGAGCATGTCTCTTATGTTCAATGACAACGCTGTGTCTCAGCCCTGCCCATGGCCAGGCTCTCCCACACTGCCCTCCAGTCATGTGGCATTGATGGATCACATCAATAGAACCAGCCAAACAGAACCGGACATGGCTCAGTAGATTCCTACCATTGGCACCAAGGCACATTTATACTTGAGATACGGCCAGAGATCGTAACCTTAAACTTCAATGTGTGTTTTCCTAAAGCCAGGTCTACACTTGCCAAATAAATCTGGAACTACTAATAGGCAAGACAGAGTGATCCTCCCTGCGTGACTGCCATCTCAACTTTACAATTCTGTTATTACAGGATCATCCCTTCTCCATCTAAAGTAAGAAAAGTCATGACAGTGGCATGCTAATTAGCATTCTAATCCTGGCTCCATATAGCAAAACTCACAACACAATTGTGGCAGTTCCCACGTTGTAATATCCACAGAGGCTCAAACTGCACTAGTATTTTACAGTATATAAAATGCTGGTGTAAATGTCGGTGCATGCCAATGGAAGAAGATCCTTATAGTAGTTAAAATTCAGCTTGGCTCATATGAAAATAATGCCAAAGTTTAGCAGCTCTCCAATTCTAAGTAGAAACCAGGTAATTATATGAAGTCTGTTCAGAAGAACCGCTCAGACAGCTACGATATGAAAAATGACATTACTAAAGCTGGCTCTTCCATTAATCCAAAGCAAGGTAGATGGGTACCAAATCCATCGTAAAATCCTCATTATTTCTTGCATGTCCTTTTAATGCTCAGCTATTCCAGAAGTGGTGATAAGGGAGACACAATTTTAAATCCCTTCTAGTAATAAAGGGCTGACCAAAGTTGAAAATGAAGAGATTATCTTTCTTAAATACAACCATTCCATTTTTTTCACCCATTGAAACGTAGTAGATTTATCCAAGGCAGACTTAATGTGTCAAGCTCTACACTGTACAGACAGATGAGAAAAGGTATGGATAACCAGTGAGAGAGGCACAAAGGTCTTATGAAGCCTAAGATGCAACTGAGCCCTTCAAACTATGAGACGAGAAAGCATATGACTTTATTTCTTTAAGCAAGCCCTCATTGTAGCTATAATAAAGATCTTAAATGTATCACAAAACACCAGGTGTAGAATGGGAAGGAAACCACCAACTTCAAAGAATTCAAACACATTTCTCATAAACAAAGAAGAAAGGAGACGGAGTAGAAACCACACGGTTTGGGGACCACAGGACAGAAAGCAGATGATCTTCATCCCAGAAATCCCAGATCCTGGTTCAGAGATGCCAGATACTCTGAACATGACTAAAGGTTGACATTACTCAACATTAATTGTTGAGGGCTGATGAAAAGGTACCAAAGAGAAAAAGTATCAGTTTTCTGGACGCCAGCCTAATAGAGACCTATTGATCAAACTGTAGGATACAAGTCCTCTCATTGGAAAGAGCCTCCTGGCAGTAAGGAGAGTGAGTTTTGAAAGGCTCACATTTAAACAGGGGCATTAAATTTGGAGCACCTGGCATGAAGAGACACATTTACATGCTTCCTAAGTGAGGAATGAGGGAGTCTGCACACACCCAGAAAGCAAACTGTCATCAGGCTTCACGTGAGACTCAAAGGCTCGAATATAATGATAAGTGCCTTCCACTTATGATGTGGAAACTATTTTCAATCTAGATGTCACATCTAGTCAACCTTATAATTGACAGGACAGAATAAAGACATTGGATATTTGTCAGTAATGCATGGGCCAATGATGTGCCGTGTACCTTTCACTCCCACTCCTTAGGAAATTACTGAAAATATTTGCTCATGTGAAGTCATATGGAAAACCAGGAAGCCAAAGACAGTAAATCGAAGATCTGGGCTCAGTCAAGAATGATGAATGATTGCCCCTGGAAGATAGCTGTGCAGTGGATTGAGGGTCAGTCAACCCAGCAGAAAACAGCACAGGAAGGGAAGAACAAGAGGTTCCCTTTCACAAGAGGGAGTCAACAAGTTTTATCCTTTCCTTGAAACCTGGGCACACTGGTTAAACAGTAACAGAATATAATAGAAACTGTGATAATAATTTGCACATCCTGAATGTTGCTCAGAAAACTTACCTGACTACCATACTAGAAAAAAAAACCTATCTGTTTTAATTGTAACTTTTACAATTTATGCTTTAAACACATTATAGATGAAATAATCTCTCTCTCTCTCTCTCTCTCTCTCTCTCTCTCTTATATTTATGTATATATAATATACACACATATAATGAAACAGATGCTATACATCATTGGAAGATAATAAAAGATCAGAAGATGATAAAAGGGAGGACTGGAGGAATTTTGGGACAGTATTAACTCTGACTTATAAATGAGCAACAAGAGATACAAATGACAAGGCAAACTCAGTTGGCTGCCTTGAGTTAAGAATTTAACTGACAGAGAACTTATAAATAGTAAAGGAGTTGCCATAAGACACAGAAACCAAGTGAAGAAGATTATACAATGACAGACATTTCCTTTGTGCAAATGATGATAAAATGTCAATAAATGTTTTAAATAGATAATCGAAGTAAGCAAAGTATAGGTTTTCGTGAGTAGGAAAGTGCCTGTGCTTACTTGTCAATATGAAAATGTTCTAGAAGAGATGAGTGAGGGTTTGTTGTTGTGGTTGTTACAAGGAAATTTTTCATTACCTGTATCTACATGTTTCATTCATTTCTGAACCATGTGAGTACCTTTTAACATAATTAAGTACATTCAATTTTAAGACACAAAAATCAGATTTCTTTGTATAAAGGCAAACATTCAAAGAAATAGGAAGATGTAAAATTGGGCTCTTCTACAGATGGGAGGTGGTAGCCTCAGAACAAATGCTTGTCCCTATAAACTCTCTTGCACAACAATCTTAACAATGCAAATATCAAAGTTAATTGAAATTTTAAATACATAAAATTTCACATGGAGAAATTTACTTAAGAGAAAATGCCTTTTAAAATATTACAATAGGAGGCTAGAGAGGTGGCTCAGTGATTATAAGTACTACAAGCACATTCTCTTCTTTCAGAAGACCTGAGTGTGATTTCTTTCAGAAGACCTGAGTGCGTTGGGTATCAAAGCTGCCTCTAACTCCACCTCTGGAGGATCCAGTTTCCTATAGCTTTTTCAGGCACCCGCACTCACGTGTATATACCCACACAGGCACATACATAAACACACATATGATGAGGCATGTGTGTAATCCCAGCACGGTATAAGCAGAGGCAGGAGAATCCTTACAAGTTAACTGTCTACCTAGTAAGTTCTAGGTCAGCCAGGGTAACACATCAAGACCCTGTCTAAAAAATAGGGACACAATAAGCGCACAATTTTTCATAATTAATGTATGCTGATATTTAAAGAGAAACCTTTCGAAGAAAGCAGCTTTAACCTAAGACTACAACCAGAGCGTCATCTCCTCTTTTCCTCCAAGTCATTCATCATCTCACAACCACCAAGCTGTTCCACCATTAAAAACAATGCACAAACATATTTAATGCTTTAAATGTGTAATAAAAGTGAATAAAAAATGACTATTTCTCTTTTAAAACTTTTATAAACAGGGCAACACATGTATAAATGGTTAACATTATCCATCATTAAAAGATATGAGACTTAAATTACTATGTTAACTTTTACAGACTATATTGCCTACAATAAACTCTTTTATCATACATAATTACTAATTGATGACCATATAAAGTATTTCTATAGTTATTGCAGATTATGTACAAAGCAACTCATATTTATGAGTCCATCCCAGAGCCTTTCTCAGCACAGTCCTGGTGTGAACTCTGGTAGGTCAACCCTCATCTTCCTACTGCGCATCCTTTCTTCATCTACAAAATGGTTTGAATTAATCCAATTATCTCTAATCTCTCCAATCTTTTTTTTTTTAACTTTTCACCCAATTTACTAGTGAAACTATAATAGAAAAAGGTCACTGAATGTGACCAACTCCCAAACATGAACATGTCATTAGGATAAGAATTGGGCTCATTCTCGGGGTCTGCCTTCTAGAAGTGTTGTTAGAGCATGTGCTAAGGCTCTGTCCCTACGCTCCCGCTGAACTCTGGGTCATGAATTGTGTTGCTCATTTGTCATTGCTCTGGAGGCTGCAGAGTGAGGAGATGACACTGGACAGATCTCATTCCCAAACTGTCTACAGTATAGGAATGGGGCACAGGAACAGTGCTGAATGAAAAGTACTCAGTATGACTGGGTTAAGCCTGAGGTGCTAAAGAGACACAAAGAAAGGAGCAATTAACTTTGCTAAGCTCCTGAAAAGGAGCCATGGAAAAGAGAGGGAACTGCAAAACACATCTTAGGTTCTAAGTGTGAGTTTAGCTTTTTTTTTTCCTTGTAAAATTTCATTGTGTTAAATTTAGCTCGTTAATCCCGCTTACTGAAGCCTGATCCTATTATCCTTCACAATAGCACTCCACCCCTCTTTGTGTCACCTACATGACATTTCTATCTGAAGCACTGACTTCAATGTTGAATAAGAAAACATAGGACGGAAGTAAATGACCACAGAGGATGCTGCATAGTGTGTGGGGACAGGTAAATGATTCTATCGTCATCCACAGACACTGGTGGTCTTGGAAGTTCTAAAATCCACTCTGGAGGCTCTAAAACACTGTTGGAGCCCAAGACACAAAAGGGCCATTTTAGAAGGTAGAACTTTGTCCAGGTAAAAGACTCGCAGATGATATAACCTGGCTTTGGAACCAAATGGTACATATTCCCCTGTAGATCCAGCAGCCATAGGCCTATTTGTTTGGGGAATCTTATAACACAACTACCCATCCCAGGGGCTGGAATGTTCGTGTATTGGGTCTCAGACCATGTGACAGTATTCCTGTGTATTGACCAGAAACTTCTCGAAGGCCTGAGCCTATTCCCTCTCATCAGCAGTCAAAGAGTAGGCTGACAGCTCAAACACTGGGGGTAGAGGAAAGCCAATCCTGCCTGAGTCCTCTGAACAGGCCTTCCTGTTTCAGTGACTCCTGTTTCTCTGTTCCATTCCCTCAGCCACTGACCAGGGCAGTTATGCCTGCCCTGGCAAGTACTTTCTTAGAGACCTAAGGGAAGCCATATCCATCCATATCTGGTTAAAAAAAAAAAAAATTCAGTCTATAAGCCCTAAAGCAGACTCCAATCCCAGTACAAAGCCCAAAGTCCCAAAGACAATTTAGTCCACCAAGGAACCAGACAGAACCATTGCCCACTAGAGTCCCTCTACAAGAACAGACTTCACCAAGAACACAACAGCAACCACATGACCCACTCCAAACCCACTCAGCTGTCCTCCCAGATGTAGTCACACTACCCTAGGATGCTAGCAAGTTCATTCCTTAACCTGATGAACCAGTCTAGAAGACAATGACAAAAAGATGCTTCAAGGGCCTACAATGCTACAAAGAAAAACCAGGATCCCACAAAGCTGCAGAAACCCACCTCAAAGCACAGCCTTAAAGAGTAGCCTAAATTATCACTGTTAACCAAAGAAATCTTGGCAGGGTAGCACACACCTGTAGCATTAAAAATAGCCGAGGCAGAAGAATCAGGACTTTGAGTAGTCTGGGCTATAAAAGCAAGACCCTTATAAAAAGCAAGCAAACAAAAAATAATAATAAACAATAGAATCAAAAATCCTAGCACACTACAAAACACTACAAACAGACAACTATTACAAAATTAGGAATTTAGAAATTAGGGGAACAAAAGTGCGTTATAGGTGGCTCTTTCAGTACAGCACTTGTCTTGTGAGCACCAAGAAATACTGTCCTAAATTTTACTTATGAAGAAATAGTTGGAAGAAAACCAAACACTATGGTTCATAAAACACAAACTATCCCAGGTCAAGGTATTTTGAAAAAAAAAAAAAACCCTCTGGGGGCATATTATCAAATTTCAAAGAATCTTAAAAACAACAAGGGGTTAAGTGACTAGGTGTAAACTAGGGAACCTACTGAAGGGTATCAACAGACCTCTAAAGAAACACTGCCAGTGCAGAGGGGATGGGATGATACATATGAAAAGTGCTATAAGAACAAAGAATAAACACCAGCCAGGACCATTCAAAATGAAAGGGGATAAGTGCATTTTCCAGGCAAGTAGAAGGGGAGAGAGCTTGCCACTACTAAATCTGCTTTACATGAAATTCTAAAAGAAATTCTTTGAGTTGATATGAGAGAGTATGAATTAAAAATATACAAAAAAAAAAAAAACATTTAAAAGTAAAAATAGTCAGTGGTAACCGGAAATACATAGTTAAACTCAGAATACTCAACACTGAGTGTAAGTCAATTTTATCTATAACATAAACATCAAGAGACAAGACAACTAAAAATAACTACAGCTATAATAAAGGTTTTTAAAACTTACTCAATATTAAAAGATAGAAATTGTGCCATGAATTATTTGAAATGTGGGGCAGAGGAAGTAAAAGTGCCGAAAATGTATAGTGTGTGTCATGAAATTTAAGTTGCTTTATCAGCTTGAAATCACAGGCTGTAAAATGATCCATGTGAGCCATGTGGTAACTATAAAGTAAAATCTATGGTAGATGCACAGAAATAGTAAGAAATCAACGAAATCATGTGAAAGGGATTACGATATCCTAGGAAGGAAGGAACCCAAAAGACGAGCAAGAGCAACTCATGAGTCAACTAATAAATAACACCAGTAAGTTCCGCAGGTCCATCATTACTCAGAGTATAAATGGCCCAAATTCTCTAATCAAAAAGCACAGGATAACCAAATGAACATAAAACATAAAGAGGACATTATCTGAAATCTACAAGAGACTACTTCAACTTTAAAGACAAATGTAATGTTCAAAGTAGATAAATAGAAAGAGATCTTGCATACAAAAGAAATTAAGAGAAAGAAGTGGCAATTATATTATTATTAGACAGAATAGACTTTAAGTCTAAAATTATGAAGAAAAAAAAGACAAAGAAGACCATTATAGAGTAATAAAACAATCCATTTATCAGGGAAAGTGACAGTTATAAACTCATATATATGTACTCAATTTTGAAGAACCTAAATATAAAAAGTAAATATTAGAAGATCTAAAGGAGATAGAGTTAACAACCTAATAATATTAGGGAAACTAAATATCCCATAAAGAATAGGTCATGGCTGGAGAGATGGCTTAGGAGTTAAGAAGATGCACTGTTCTTGCAGAGACCTGAGTTTGGTTCCCAGCATCCATCTGGGGTAGCTTATAACATCTGTAACTCTAGCTATAGGGGATCTGGTGCCTCTGACATGACCCAAGGACCTGCACTTGTATGCATATGCCCACATACAGAAACAGACACTTATAGATAATTAAAAACAAAATAAGTTTAAAAAACATAAATAGGTCTTTCAAACAGTAAATCAATAAGAAGAAAGTGGACCTGAGTTATAGTAGATCAAAAATTTATGCAGAATATTCCATCTTACAGTACTAGACTATACATCCTTCACAAGCCCGCATAAAATATTCTTTAGGATGGACTCTGTAATGTTACAAAACTAGTCTTAATGAATTTAAGATGACTGAACGTATATATCTTCCTGATGACAGTAGCATCAGACTAGAAATCAATAACAGTGGAGAGCTGGGTGATTCATAAACAAAATTTCCCGAGCAACCAATGGATCAACAAAAAAGAAATCAAAGGGAAAATTTAAAATAAACCCTAAAACAAACCAAAATGGAAACACAATATGCAAGGCGTAGCAAAGGCAGGACTCAAGGGAGGTATCCAGCAATAAATGCCTTATATGTGACAGAAGGAAGATTCCAAACAATCCATAAAACTTTATGCAAACAGAAAAAAGACAAAGATAAGGGAAAAATTAGGAAAGGGGAGGAAATAGCAAAGAATAGTGCATATAGGGAGCTCAAAAAAACAAATTAGAAATGATCAAGAAAACAGAAATATAGGATAAAATCAGCAAAACTTTTGTATGACAACTGGGAAAATGTGCAAATAAAACCAGAAGTGAAAAAGAGACATCACAACAGACACCATAGCAAGGCTTAGATCCAAAGAGACCACCACCAACACTTATATGCCAGAGAATTACATGACCCAAAAGAAATGTACAAATTTCTAAAAATATGTAACTAGCCAAGATAAAATTATAAACAGAAAATTTGAATGAACCATAACAAGTAAGAATGTTGAGTCCAAAATCAAAGATTTCCCATCAAAGGAAAGCCAACAGCCTGAAAGCTTCACTGTGGAGTTCTCCTAAATGTTTAAAGAACCCATACCAGTCCCTTTAGGGATTTTCAATTGCTGAGTCAAAACACCACGACCAGGGTAACTTATAAAAGAAAGTGTCTAACTAGGGGCTCGTGGTTCCAGAGGGTTAGAGAACATGACCCATCATGGCAGGAGCATGGCAGCAGGCAGCCAGGCCTGGTGTTGGACCAGTAGCTGAGAGCTCACATCTTTATTCAGAAGCTTTAGGCAGAGAAACCTAAGTGGGAATGGTGTGGGCTTTTGAAACATCAAAGTCCACCCTAATGACATGCCTCCTTTAATAAGACCACACCTCTTAATGCTTCCCAAACAGTTCTACCAACTGAGGACCAAGCATCCAAATATTAGTCTTTAGGGGCTATTTTTATCCAGATCACCACACAATCTTTAAAATACGTCCTATTCCCAAAAAATTGAAAAGAACACTTCCAAACTCATTTCAATAAGTCAGCACCAACCTAATAATAAAAGCAGGCCAAGAATGCTGAAAGAAACCAAAATTACAGGACAATATCCTTGATGAATATAGATGTTATAAAATATCCATCAAAGAGCTAACATATCTACTAATTCAGCCCCACATTGAAAGCATCAGTGATCTATATTTACAGGAATGCTGTCTGAAAGAAATACTTGGAAGAGAAAAGAACATTAGGGCTCATTAAATGCAAAATAATCCAGGTAGGATCAACTCAAAGAATACTCAGAGGCATGCTCTCATGAATGTAGATATTTACAATCCCCATTCATCAAATGCTAGCAGACTCAATTCAACCCAATTCACTGAAAGAATCACTGACCAGTGCTTGGGATTTATGTCTGGAATTAAAAGTTCATTCATACGCATGCAAATCAATAAATGTGATACATCATATTGACAGAATGAAAGGCAGAACTAATATGATCAGCTGTTTAGACAAAGAAGTATCATCTGACAAAACTCAGTGTCTTTTCATTCCAATAGGAATCTATCCTAAGAAAGACAGTCTTACATATATATGATCACAGAGCTCACATTTTACCCAACTTTTAGAAAAGGAAAGCTTTTCTTCTAAAACCAAAAACAAGGAAAGAATCTCCACTCTTGGCATATCCCCTCAGTAGAGTACTAGAAGTCCTTGCCAGAGCAACTAGACAAGAAAAGACTCAAGCATTCGAATGAAGATTGAAAGTGTTTAGTTGTTGCTGTTTGCAGATACCATTATTTTTATATCAAGTTCTAAAGACTCTACCATAAGGGTATCCACATAAACTATTTTGTCAAAGTAGGAAAATACAAACTCAATGTACATAAGCCACTAATGTCAACAATGAATTGTCTAGAGAAAAAAAATCAAGAAAACAAACCTAGTCACAAAAGAATTGAAAACAGCTGACTGTAGATGTTTCTCTATGTATATTAAGCTATAAGTTCAATATTCAGTACTGTAGAAATAAACCAATCAACCATAATGACATTGAAAGATAAACTTATGAAATGTTTTAGCCAAGGAAGTGAAAGGTCACTAGAAAGAAAACTTTAAAATACTTATAAAAGAAACTGAAGACACCAATAAATGAAAGATACCTCACAGTCTTACACTGGAATATTATTTTTATATGTCTAGCTACCCAAAGAAACCTACAAAAACAGTGCAAGACATACTGCATTGAAATATGCTTCCACAGAAGTAGAAAAGAAGATAGCTAACTTTCACATGGAGTCACAAAAGACCTCAAATATACAAAATCAGTATCAAGGAAAAAAGAACAAGGTTGGACGCATCTCAAATCTAGTACAAATGCTGGCATCAAAAGAGATACAGAGACCAACAGAGGACAGTAAAGCCCCCAAACAAACCCAAATATACGTGTGCATCTAATTTTCAAAAAGGAAAGCATGAGAGAGACAGAGACAAAGACAGAGAGGGGAGGAGACAGACAGAGAGACAGCGAGAGACAGAGACACAGAGAGGGAGAGATGGAGAGACAGACAGACAGAAAGGGAGAGAAGGAGAGAGGGAGAGAGAGAACTGGGGTACCAAAGCACACACTGAATTGGACCCTTATCTTACTCTATGTGTCAGGATGGATATTAAGATGCAAAGTTTTCCCTAGGGAAGACTAACCTCTTTTTCCAAACGGAAAAAAAAAAAAAAGGAATTCTTGTTCATTTCATGCTTTCTCGGGGTTACTTTCTATATCTCTCCAGAAAGCTTATCTCCAAGTTCTCTTGGTGCCCTGTAATATAATTCCATTTGTACTTAAGGTTTTTAAATCTACTTGTAAAAGATCTCTTTATTAAAACAGAACAAGGATAAATGGACACAAAAGAAACTGAGAATCCAAGGAAGGAGTTGATCTAACACTGGGCTTTCTATCATTTTAACACTTTGGAACCATGTAACAAAACTCTGTTCCAACTCGGAAGTCATTTTTTACAGCTATCATACCTAAGAAGTGTCCATCTCCAGAATGTGGATATTGGGGAAAGGTCTGCAGTTGGTTCTTTCCACTGCTCCATGCAAACGGCTTGCCCTCTGAGAGCAATCTTCTGCTTAATGACTGCAGTCCTTCCTCTAACTTAGACTTGGAAGAACTCTAATTATGCCTCCGGATGTCTACTGGGCTGTTCATTCTGTGCAGTTCACTTTAACCTCAAGGTCACCTTCCACTGGGCCAAGCTACCGTTTTTGTTTTTGTTTTTGTTTTTTAATTAAAAATTTCCTTTCTCCCTTGTCCCTATTTCTGTGTCCAGTGAGACTCATTCTTCCTGGGACCCTGGTCTAAACTGTAAATCATGTCTGTTGTTCACTCTGCTCCATGTCCACCCAAACCAACACCAAGCTGACCGACCTCCCCTGTGCAGGGCCTCTTGAGGAGAACAGAAAATATCTTGAGGGAGCCTCTCCTTCTGCCGTGTGGGTTCCACAGCCATGAAGGTCCTCAGGCTCAGCAGAAAGGACATTCAGCTTTTGAGCCTCTCCCTGCCCTGCACTACTTAAGTCCTTCAATCCTCACAATCAGAATTCATTTCAATCTAATGACCTCACAGAGACTCTGCCACAGTTCTGCTTCCAGACTCTAGTCTCACCAAACGTCCCAGAGAAGAGCACTATACCTAGCTTTCCAAAACACAGTCCCATCAAGTTATTCCCAGGTCTCAGGATTCCTCTGACTTCCTCACCTCCACAGCTAGTGGCAAGGGCACCTGCAGTTTACCTTCCAAAGGCATCAGTTCTTGCAGACCCACGGATGCACACACTTTAATAGCTGGCATCCTTTTTGCAACTCAGTTCAGTAACAACCATTCCTCCTTCAAATTCCTCAAAGGAGATAAACAAACAAACAAGCAAAAAACCACAAACAAACAAACAGAGTTGAGGAATGAAAGCTACCACTAAGGTCCTTCCAATGAGACAGAGTCGGCTTGGCACTGGCTCAAGAATCTATTTCCAAGAAGTTTGCTAACCACTGTAGAAGACTTTTCATTACGTTGTATCTCAGGAGAGCTACCTACCACATACAGCATTTCAACAGAGAAATTCAACCCAATTAACAATCAAAAGCTGCAAAAAAAAATGTTTGCTTGGAGATCTTATTACAGATGTTGAGGAGCCCACATCATAAAATAAATATGACTGAAAAGACATAAAACCTCACTGTTCTCTTTAATATCAAACCACTCTAAAAGAAGAGAAGCAGCCAGTGGGAGGCAACTAATTTTATTACAGAATAATCTTTCATCTCTGTCTGTACATCTAACAAGTCTTGTTTTTCAAGACAGATTCGTATCTGAGATATTTGTAATGGTTGTTTTAAAGAAGCAAGTTCAGTGAGATGAAGTTTCAAAAAGACCTTCAAATCCCTTAATTGCCTGGAGTAAAAGATCTTCTGGTGGATCCTCGGAGGATCCCAAGAGTGACAACAGCAAGATAAACCGGTTTTAGAAAGCTTTCTGGCAGAAGAAAATCTGAGAATGATCTACCTAGAGTGTGCTTAGCTCATGGCCTTGAAGGACATGTTCTTCCTATTAGAGAGAAACAACAGCTTCACCTGAAGAGCAATCCAGGGTTTGTCAAACCCAATGATTGCCACCTACAATGTGTTTAACATTTTCATAGTCACCACTCTAGTATCAGCTAATTAATATTTTACTCATATCATTGAATTTGTTTTACATGCCAAGAAAAAACATCTTTAATCTATCTTAGCCTTCCTATAAAATGTAACTGCATGTATTGTGTTCACGGTTAGGATGAATGAGAGTAAAAACAAATGAACGGGTCCCTCTTGACAAATCCTGGGAGATGTATTCCTCCATCCTTCCTTGTAGGAAGAATGGGTATCAAACTTTAAAGTCTGGAAGTAGCAGAGGTGAGGTGATAATATCAATAATCAATGTCCACAACACAGCTCTACCATGAAGCCGTTAGCTGTGAGCAAGGTATATTAGTGAACTTTCTAGCATGACAAACACCTCAGAAACAATTCATAAGGATAAAAAGGGTTATGTAGACACATATTTGGAGAACACAGTCTACAATCAGGCAAATTCACTGGCTTTAGACTTCCAAGAGGAGAACACACCATGCCAGAGGCAAGCAACAGAATGAAACCATGCACCTCCAGGTGAAGAAGTCAGACACAGAACAAGGAAGCAGAGTTCTAGCATCCTGGAAGGGCCTGCCCATGGCCTGCCAGGAAGCCCTGCCTCTTGAACTTCCCACCAGTTCCCAGCACAGCCAAGCTGGAAACTAAGTAAGCCTCTACCAAAAGCACCTTCAGAGATACTAAGGATCAGCCTCGTGGGCCAAGCCTGCAATCCCAGCTACTCAGGAGGCTGAAGGAGGAAGATCGCAAGTTCAAGGCTTGCTTGAACTTCAGAGTGACTCAAAATTAGCCTGGATCTCAAAATAAAAGGTCAGAGAGGCATGGGAATGAGGCAGAGAGGCAACAACGTGCTTGCACAGCATGAGTGAGTCCTGAGTACATATACTACAAATATTCAACTTATGAAAACCACTGATTCTCCTGTACGTCCCAATACTTTAACCATTCCACAAAGGAACCATGGAAAATACCCAAGTCAAAAACATTGATAAAAAACCAACATGTTTTCCTTCTTCTAGAATACGACACTATTTTGAAGTACTGGTTATTTTTGTGCGTGTGCCAAGAGTCATCATAGCATGCTTGTAGTCCATAAATATAAATAAAGTTATCTTAACTGTTACCATAAAGATGTCATGCACATAAGCTGAACATTATTAAGAATTATGGGTAAGGATTAATAAGTACTGGGATGAAAATAAACCTTCAAAGCTATCAGCAAATAAATGCTAATGTAATTAGTGGTCTTACATAATGACAACGAAGAACCACGGCTCATCAAGGTTGAGACACGAATCATCACTTCAATCCTTTTGATTTCCAAATAATATTCCACTTTGTAGCTGTGCCACATTCATGAACTGAGGTGTATTTAGTTTGTTTGTATTTCTGATTATGGCTAGTAATGGTGCACTGTGGTTACTGGGTAAGTTTTTTGCAATAACATGTTTTAATCTCTAACAGAGGGAAGCTAATGGTTCACATGGTAAGTCTGCTTCATGACTACAAGACAGTTTTCCAAAGAGGCATACCAATTTCTTCCCCAGCAGCAGTGTCTGTCTGAAGGCCCTAACATTTCCGCACCTAATAAGTACTGAGATGAAAATAAACCTTCAAAGCTATCAGCAAATAAATGCTAATGTAATTAGTGGTCTTACATGATGACAACAAAGAACCACCGCACCCTAATGCTCTAGCTCATAATCCTTATTATTATTATTATTATTATTATTATTATTATTATTATTATTATTATTGTTGAAACCCCAGAGGATGTGAAGTAGTACCTCTGATGGATTTAGTTTATTGTGTCCTGAAGAGATGAAGCATCTTTGTCTTTGGACAAAGCATTCAGGACTTTGGAGTTTGGCCATTCAGATGTGAACTGTGAGCTTTTCAGGCATGCTTTGCTTGGGGAGGTACATTCTATTTCTTCTTCGGTTCATGTTTTAAATCATGAAAGGTGTTCCATTTTGTCAAAAGTTTTTTATGAGTGTGAAAATGACCACACACCTTTTCATACCAGCTTGTTACATATTTTTCACATGAAAAATATACAAGCTTTAAAATGTGTGATGCATTATACCCACACACATGTGTGCATATACATGTACATTAATATATAGATTTATGAGTGTATAAATCTATACCTATATATGGTAATAGAATGAAATCCAAGTCCAAGTGCTCTGTCATCAGCTAAGTTCTCAGGCCCACCCTACATTTTTTTTAGGTTCCAAATTTAAATTAGTAACTATAAACTATATAAACTGTTAAACACAAGTCATGGGACGATTCTGGATCGGACTCCTTCACTAAGTACCCATGAGATGCTATCATCTTGGATTGAACTCCTTCACTAGGTACCAACAACATCAAACCAAACCAGCATGAACTCACTCATGACTAGAGCCAATGATGCAAAGGAGAAGGTAGAGAAGGCAGACGTCTGGAACAGACTTGTGATTCCAGAAGATGGAAGATGCCAGTCTCTGTGACATAGAATGACAGCAAAATCCCTTCTAGAAATCTGAGGAAAACATTGTCAAGCCATTGTCAGCTTTTCATATGATTCCACTTCCTCGTTCCTATTTTACAAAGCCCACTCTTCTGTTACTGCCCAAAGGGAACTCCAGTATCAGCTAATTAATTTTAATTTTACTTTGTGGAATGAATATTATTTCAGATTTGTAAATTGAAGATAAAAATTAATTAGGTACACAACTAAATTTGTTGTAATTTGACTTTTGTGATATTAGTAACAAAAACTGTAGGGGTATTTATTTGAAAACAAATTTATGATGAAACCTATCATAATCTTTTACAAAAGTATTTTTTTTCCTGGACCATCTGAGTTTCTGTGCTCTGACTTTTTCATATTCCTACAGAGCAACCTAAATACAGTCTAAATGTCTGAGAAACACTCCGCATACATCCGTATTAAACAGAATTGCCATAGGGATAGTATCACAGAAATCATTTCAAATCAAATAGAAATGGCATTATCAGGGGATCTGCGATAGCTCTAAAATAACCCCAGTGGTCGAATCTGAAAGAGGACAAAAACAAGGAGCTTCATGGGTAGTCACACAGGCCTAAGCAAAGAGGGTTTTGGTAAAACATGCATATGACCTTTGGAGTCTGTCAACTACTCCTTGCTAGTTAACGTAATCATTCAGAGCAATGAGCTTTGTCTCTATGATTATATACAACCTTTTTTGTCAAAATATATGTACACAGGTCATAGCACACTTGCCCACTTCTAAAATGTAAATTAGTTGGAAATGTCACAGTCTACGCAAGTTTAAAAATACTAAAACCATATACCAGATGTATATTAAACATCTGATGTATGAGGTGCACCTCGTGAACATCAGAATCCACAGTGGCTAAGAGAGCTGGTGTCAGCTAGAACAAGTTAGAGCATCCAAGGGACTCCTGGAGGATGGCTGGACAGAAGGGGAGAGAAGTGTTAAAATCGCTTGCCTATGAAACCTTAAAGGATGTCTGCATTGCCATCAAGAACATTTCTGTTTATTCTCGATGTTTATACTCAGCCAATGAGTCCTAAAACACAATGATGTGAGAACGATACCATCGTTATTAAGAGAATTTCAAATATATCATTTAAAATCAATTTGGGGGAGCAAATTACTTCTGCAAGGCATTATACAGATCACATTTTCTACAGAAATACTCACACATAATTTACTTAATTTCATATTGTGTCTCCCCTCCCTTCAATGGCAGCCACTTAAGGTCCCCACTTCTCCGTTCTTGTCGGTGCTTCTGGGGTCTCCTATACTGCACACATTGCCAAATTTTCATCCCATTTGCAGATGTGTAAGGAGAAAATGCTTACAAAAGTACAGCCAGCTTAAAAAGAGAAACTGCATCATGGACCCATGAGTCTCTCTGGTCTCCACCCCAGTGTCCTGGATCCTGGCACACCGGGATTGTACCACATAAAACACAGCAGCCAAAAGGGACTCTTCTTCCAGCCAACACTGCACTAATTCTCCAGCATTCAGCCTTTCCACTTGAATAGAATAAAAACTCTTTTGAGAACAACAATTACAATCCCCCCATTTTTTTCCCTCAGGCATACTATTGGACTTCTTAATGCTCACACAATGCAAATAAAGCGAGCTTCCTTTCACAGAGTGATTAATATGCAAAGATCGCCTGCTTTTTTAGTAGGATGTGAAGAGCCACCAACAAGCTTTTCTAAACCCAGAGGTTTCTACAATTATTTCCACTGTTTATTTTTAAACAGAAGATCGCACAATGACACCAGGCACTTTAGCTCTAATTTGCCAATATTTTGTAAACAATGGCAATTTAGAGTTTTAAACCTTTTTTTGTTGTTGTCATATTTAAAACTATGGTCAACTATATAGAGTCTCGTGCATTAGTTTTGCATGGGACAATGTGGTAAGTTGTTTACATGGAACAAGATTTAGTTATACCTTTTTTTGTTTTCTTTTAAGAAACTGAATTCACTTTCAAATAGCAAATAATCCACCTAGCATGAGCCTTTGGAAAAATATGTGATTGGTATGATATATCTCTTTATAAGACTTGTGACTTTTCCAAATTATTACATTCAATATAAAGCTATTTTGATAGAAAAATGAATAAAACTATTTCAATAAAGCAACACCATAAAGAATATTAAATATTTATTATGCAACAGATCACATACATATGTACTCATTAGAGATCATTTTTAATCACAAATTTCATAAATGGTTTCTAACAGTCCTTTTCTGTTTCATCTTTAAGGGTAGGGAGTGGGGTTCTAGTATCTTGGTTAGGGTTTCTATTGATGTGAAGAAACACCATGACCCTGAGAGACTCTGTAACCCTCTCTTGTATCCTTGACTCTAAAGCCAGAGCCACTTGGCCAAAACTGCCAAGTTCTGCTGCTTGCTGGGACTATAACATGATCCCTGGTTCACTTACATCTGCACTAACTTTCTGATTTCTGTGAATTCCCTTCACTACTTAGTCTTGGCTATCCTGGCACTTGCTCTGTGGACCAGACTGGCCCTGAATTCTGGAGATCCTCCTGCCTCTGCCTCTGCCTCTGCCTCTGCCTCTGCCTCTGCCTCTGCCTCTGCCTCTGCCTCTGCCTCTGCCTCTGCCTCTGCCTCTGCCTCTGCCTCTGCCTCTGCCTCTGCCTCTGCCTCTGCCTCCCAAGTTCTGGGATTGAAGGTGTGTGCTACCATGTCCAGCCCTAAACTTTTCTTTAATTCTTTTTCCCAAGTTAGAAGCTTGGTTGGCTGCAGTCTTGCCCTGAGGTTGCGACTCTCCTTTATTCCATTTAGTATCAGGTTTTTCTTTAATTTTTTTTTATCTCCTTGAGCACTAGATTTGACTCCATCACACTTCCTTTGCCCACAAACTATACATTTTGTGTTTTTCCTGCATCAATTTGTTCATTTTCATTATAGATCTGCATAAGTGTGGACACTAATGACCAAGCGGCACAGTCAATACTAGGCTGTCTAGAAACCTCCTCTGCTAAAGCTATTCATCCATAACTCTTCACTTTAGCCTAAGGCAGATTTTTGAACAAGGGTGAAAAGTAGCCACATTCTTCACCAGAATATCAGAACAGCCTCTAGGCCAATACTAATATTCTTCCCCTCTGAAACTTCTTGAGCCAGCCCCCTTCCCCAATTCAAACCAACCTCAACACTGATGTCTTCCTTATTCCTACTAGTGTGGCCCATTAAGTGCCACCTAAAGTACTCAACTGCTTTTCTAATCCAAAATTCTGAAATCCCCATATACCTCCAAACAAAAACATGGTCAGGCCTATCACAGCAATGCCCCAGTCCCTGGTACCAACTTCTGTCTTAGTTGGGGTTTCTATTGCTGTGAAAAGACAACATGACCAAGACAACTCTTATTAAGGACAATATTTAATTGGGGCTGGCTTACAGTTCAGCGATTTAGTCCATTATCATAACGGTGGGAAGCATGGCAGCCTGCAGGCAGACTAGGTGCTAGAGAGGTAGCTAAGAGTCTTACATCTAGATCAGCAGGCAGCAGGAAGACAGAGACACTGTGGCCTGGCTTGAGCATTTGAAGCCTCAAAGTCATGCCAACCAATGACACAATTCCTCCTACAGGCCACACCTCCTAAGCCCTGTCAAGTAAGACGACTCTTTATAAGATTATGGGGGTATTTTTCATTCAAAACACCACAGGTAGTGATAGTGCTGTGGTGTGTGTGTGTGTGTGTGTGTGTGTGTGTGTGTGTGTGTGTGTTATATGGTATGTGTGTGTGGTGCACACTCATGTCTGTGAGTGCAGGCACATGGGTACCACAGCACTTGTGTGGAGGTCAGAAGCCTGTGAGACTCTGGGAGTTCTCCTGTCTCCACCTCCTGTCCCACCTTAAGAGTGTGGGAATTGAAGATGTGAACCACCATGTCTGGCTTTTATTTGGAATACTAGGAATTGGAACTCAGGTCCTCATGTTTGTTACAGCACTTTACTCTCTGAACCATCACCCCAATGAGTTCAAACCCATCAGACATGATCATTAGAGCATCCATAACGAAAGTGTCATCGGCTTCATCATTTGACTGTGGTTCCAGTGCCCCATGAAGAAAACCCAATCAACCTGTTACCTGACATTTCCAATTAATGTTTTAAATAAAGAATGATCAATGACTTAAATGTCTTACCTTAGATGTGAGGTTTTTTAATTAATGTATTAAGCATTAAAATGTAAATGTGATTTTATGAACTTTTGTAAAAATTGTAGATACAGTTTTCATATACAAGACTTCTTTACCACTTCAATATGAGTTCCAGTGAAGTTATTCCAAAACCATATTTAGATCAATATTAATCACTGGCAATGTTAACCTATCATGTCGGCAGACCCAAATACCAGGATGTTCACTCTACCAAAAAGATCTACATACCCTCAAGATGGAGGTTAGCATCAGTTCAAGGCACTATCAAAACAGTCAAGGAATGTTTGCTTTATGTGAAGCTCTGTCCACCGACTACAGTCAGCTATACACCTATACTCTCAGATTCCTGGGAAACAGTATTCATTTCTAGATTTGATTTCTTCTTTCTTTGTATTTTTCCATCCTAAGTTAAAACATTTATTGTACTAATTTATTTGTCTTAGTCTATAGAAGATGAGTAAGTCTCCTCTGCCAAGCTTGTTAACACTGTACGGATTTAACCGGTTTATTACAAACAAAACATTTAGTATTTGCAAATGAATGGTTAAGGCTGCCAAGATGGTTCAGCAAGTCTACCAAGCCTGACCACCTGAGTTCAATCCCCAAATGATAGAAAGAGAAAACCAACTACATACACTTATGTGCACGCATGCACACACCCAGAGACCATAATAAATAAGTAGATGTAATATTAACACAGAAGCATATATAAGTTGTAAGGTAACTGACATATTTGAAGTTCACACTTCCATGAGCTAGCCCCACCCACATGGTTAATTAAATAAAGCAATTGAGATGTCTGCATGGGCATTCCTCTCAATACTGAACAGGGTAGAAGAGACACAGTTCAGAGCAATGTACTGATTTTCCTCCCAGTGACTTTAGAGAGACCTACTCCAAATATTCCTAGGAAAATCAAGTAAAGTGATTATGGGGCTTATTTATTTATATGTAAACCACTTTTAAATTCCTAAGTCAACTACCATGTGAAATAGTTTCCTCAAAACTTAATACCCAGAGTCTAATTTGTCTATAAAGAAGCACAAACAATAAAATACATTCTTTTTTGAGGCTAGAGGAAGAATGATGGCCTTCATGCCCAGTTATCTTAATTAAGTCTGACTAGCAATTCAAATTCTGATTTCAAAGCCAATTTAGTTCGAAATGACCTCCAATCCTAATCTAGGGCAGCTAACCTACTTTCAACCTATTATCTTCAAAGAACGCCACACACCACTCCTCTTTCCTTCTTTCTTTTGTTTTGTTTTATTTATAACAGTTTTAAAAAATTAGACATCATGAGTAATTTGAAGGTCAATAGACAAAAGGAAAAAAATAATTTGAGAAATGAACAAGTGAGTTTTAATTATCTTCTCCCTACACTTCAGGCTTGTAACATTTCCATGCCACAGGAATAGACACCACGGGGTAATCAGAGTCACTTTAGAATGTGGTCTCGAGCCTTCACAAACCTTCTAGCTGCACTCTGAATTTACCTCCAGCTCCCAGGCCAGCTGTGCGGATTGCAGAGTTATTCGGGAATGTTAGATAAGGAGAATGTCCCTAGTAAGCCTACTACTGCCTAGCAAGTCTTAGAGGAGGCCATTTGTATGCACAGGAGTGAATGCTCTTCTGGTTCACAGCACTGCTGCCAAGCCCATGGCTTTATATCCAAGAACCATTGACTCTCAGGCCACCCTGGAGTCATCTGAGAACTTTAAGTTCATAAAAGTTCCTCAAAAGCCTATGGCTGGCCTTCATGCTTTGACCTATCAATCCCTTAAAGCTGCTTTCACAATCCTATTTGGGGGTGTCTTTGATGCATCCCCAAACATATATGTTTTGTCTTAAGAATTCTGACAACTTCTTTCTATCTCAAAAATTCACATCAAAGCCTGTGGAATAAAAGATTTAAAAGGCTGCTTTGGCTCGTAGTGCTTATGAACCTAGGCAGGCCTCCAGAGGCTTTTCTTACCATTAGCATCAACCTCCCAAATGTATACACACACACACACACACACACACACACACACACACACACTTCTAACTTATGGAAGGAAGCAGCCAAGTATCTCTTCTCCCATCACCCTCCACCCTAGCAGAAGTCTGCACTTTTATTGACTAGGAAAGTTAGACCAGAGGGGCTAAGATGTACTGATGAAGGCAATGTGCTGCATTTCAAAGAGGGGACTAACTGGAATCCTGAAGGAAATACACCGAACATATATCTTCCACTCATAGAAAGAGAGCTGTCTGACTGTTGGAATTTCTTAAACCAGTTAGGCCGAGAGAAAGTGTGTGCATGAATGAGTAGAGAGGACCCATCTAACATCCTAGCTATCTCTGCAAAGCACCCTCCAGCCCAAGCCACGGGCTTCTTCACATCATCACAGTGGCTGACTCCTCATCACAGCAAAGGAAGGATTATCAGCATGTGAGGAATGAATCAATGACTCAGTACCTGAATCACAGAAGGGGACACTAACACATAACGCACAGAGGCTAGAGGACAAACTGCTGATATAGAAAGAAAAGTTTCCAAAACTGTCAGCAATGCAAACGGTTCTGTATCAATACAGGCAAGATGGTGCTAGGGAAACCAAAAGGGTTAGTGGAATAGAAAGTTCCAAAAGCAAGCCAACCAATAAAGCTCCAGGGAAACATGGGAAGCAGAAGAAATAAATATCTGACAAGACAGAGAATACTAAGAAAAATTAGATAATTCATCTAAATTTTGAAAAAAATAAAAAGAATAAAAAGTAAGGGAGAGAAAGGGAAAAGGAGAGGGAGGAAGGGAGGGAGGGAGAAAGAGGGAGGGAGGGAGGGAGGGAGGAAGGAAGGAAGGAAGGAGAGAGAGAAAGAAAGAAAGAAAGAAAGAAAGAAAGAAAGAAAGAAAGAAAGAAAGAAAGAAAGAAAGAAAGAAAGCTGAAGTAAATAATAGAGAAACTCTTTTCAGGACTAGAAGGCATACATTTCCAGATTAAAACTGTCCATGGAGAACCTATCTCAACATGAAGGTAAGGCTTACATAAAAGTCCACTACTGAGAACTTACAAACACAGCAGGCAAAAAGATCTTCCATTCTTTCAGAGAAAAAGTAAACAAGTTATCAAACTTTTTAGCCTGGTATTTATTTAGTATTATTGTATTGGTATTTATTAGTATGCATTGTATATATTATTTAGTATTATTAGTATGGTTATTTAGTAGGAATTAGGTTGGCAACTAACGTTGCTCACACAACACTGAAAGTTAGAAACGTGAAACCACACCTTCAAAATTCACAGGGAACACAATGCCCAATATAGAAAACGATATACCAGGTAAATCTAAACTACAGGAAGCCTAGAAAATCAACAGGTTGAAGTGTAGCACAGAACCCCCAGAGGCAACAGAAGCAAACATGGATGTGGAGAAGAGATGTAGGCTAGAGCCCCAGAAGTTAAGGATGATTAGTGACAGACACATAGAAAAATAACCAAAGGAAACCAAACCCATTACAAAATCATGGGAAAACATAAAGTTATATGAGAAAGAAAACAAAACCTGTGGTGTTATTCAAGGCTCAACTGTGATAACGTTTATGTTGTCATAGTGATATAAACATTAAATATTGGTTTAACCAAAAATAGGTATTTTGTGAGACAGAGGGAACAAGGAGAACATGGAAATGAGACACGCATGCAAGCACTAAGCCCCAACAGGGAAAAGGCAGCAAATAATACTTAAACTGGAAGACTAGTGTCAGAATTAGGGTTTTACTGCTGTGAACAGACACCATGACCAAGGCAACTCTTATAAGGACAACATTTAATTGGATCTGGCTTATAAGTTCAGAGATTCAGTCTAGTATCATCAAGACAGGAACATGGCAGCATCTAGGCAAGCATGGTACAAGAGGAGCTGAGAGTTGTACATATTGTTCCAAAGGCAAACAGGAGAGAACTGTCTTCCAGGCAGCTAGAATGAGGATCTTAAACCCCATGACCACAGTGACACACTTCCTCCAACAAGGCCATACCTACTCCAACAAGACCACTCCTACTCCAACAAGGTCACAACTCCTAATAGTGACACTCCCTGGGCCAAGCATATTCAAACCATCGCAATTGGTAAACTGTAAGTATGGAGATAAGAAATGTACAGAGCAAGTACCTCAGAGTAGTCAAAATAAGGGATGGGAGAGATGAGGAATGCAGAAGGGGTTAGGGCATGGGCCTAATGTGTTTGATTCTAACTCTAATAGAACTATTCAAGCTTCAAAGCAATCTAGCCATATCACTTTGCTAAAAATGTAAAATTAATTTCAATAAAGAAGAAAAATAACCCTAACTAAGCAATTCCAAGTAATTACTGGGTTGGTATTTTCATATAAAATGTACTTATTATAACTCAGCAGAAAAGTCTTGGCTGACCCACTAACCACATTTGCTTTCTATTCCTGTGGTAAACAACACGGCCAAAAATCAAAATCAACTTGAAGAGGACAGGGTTTACTTGGCTCTCACATTCTCATCTAAGTCCATCACCGAAAGAAGTTAGGGGGGAACTCAAAGTAGCGAACAGGTCACAGGAACAGAAGCAGAGGCTACGGAGGATCACTACATACATAGTTGGCTGGAGGTCTCAGGTTCAGCTATCTTTCTATACCACCTAGGACCACCTGCCCACAGCTGGCACTGCCTTAAGTGGGCTGGGCCCTCCCACATCAAGAAAAATCTCCATAGACTTACTTCCAGGCTAACCTGATGCAAGTAGTTCTTCCATTAAGGCTCCTTCTTCCTAGATACCTATAACTCATGTTGAGTTGACAAAACTAAGCAGCAAGCTCACTCTCTTACTGCTACGTATTTCAAACCAAGCTGAGAAATGGCTACATAACAAAGTATCTCTCAAGTAATGAACTATGAACTATGTCCTAAATCCTTGTGGCATAGAATAAGTCTGTATCACAAGCCAGTGTTAAGGTGAATAATTTTAATTCTATACTCTCTTTCCCACCCTCATCTCCCCTACCCCCCACAATTTGCAGTTCCTGAAGACATTGATATTAAGGTCTAAATTTGCTTGGTCTGTTCAACTGTACATAACAGTGAACATCCCTAAACATCTAAGACACAGCTAAACACTGAAGGCATATGTTCAAATGACTGAACCCATGTGACTGACACCTGCTCCTTGTAAGGAACCACAACTGTTTTCTTCCAACTGGTACAATGTTATGAATACCTACTTATGCTGTGCTTTGCTGGATGGCTATTTGTTTGGCTATAGGCACTCCTTTGGCATTTTGTGACATGTGAGGCTTTTCCTGTTCTGTCCAAATACTTTTATTTATTTATTTATTTGCATCCATCTGTAGTCTGTTTTCCTACTTTTTCTAACCCCTTCATTTTTTTCAGGCTATCACATCATTTTACCATCGGTGTACACATACCTAACAGTCAACTTCCCTCAATTCAAATTCAAATCTCAGAGCCGTTATAAATGAAGTAGTAGCTAGGAAATTAATTAAGACTAGATGGACTCTCTGAATAAAGATTTAGAAGCTTCTCTGTGGGTCAAGTGCATACAAGTCAATTCCCGGACTTTGGGATATCTATTTTGGCAAATCATTCTTCATCTTCCAAAGGAGGAAGTTTGCCAGACAAATGACTTCTAGACTAATGAAGTGTCACCAATATGATCTTCAGCAGGAACCATTATTTAAGCAGCCAAGTTTTATGGCTCCACCACTACCACAAGTGGTCAGATTTGATACCCAGCCTATTTAAATAGAAAGCAAAATATTCATACATCAATATGGTTGTGTGTCATATGCACATGCATGCATGTATGTACACATGTGTGTGCACCCTGACACATGCACATAAGGAGACTGGAAGAGGACAGTAGATGTCCTACTCAATTGCTTTCTACCCTGAGGCAAGGTCTCTTATTGAACCTGGTGAGTACTATTTTTTGTCTAGGCTGGGATGAAGGAAGCTCCAACTATCTTCCTGAGTCTTTGTCCTTGCCACCCTTAGCACTGGAGCCACAGGTACGTGCAGCCATGCCCAGCGTTCATATGAATGGTGAGGACCTGGGATGTGGTTCTCATTTTCATACAACAAGCATTTGACCGACTGAGACATTTCTCCAACCTTTATGTTGTTAAATTCTGCTTTTCCAAAGTCAATATCAACTAGACTTTGCTTTTGAAGGAGGTAAAACAGGTAAACAACCAACTATGGCGTATCTGCCTCAACTACAACTCAGGGTGATCCTAAGTTCTTAGGAAATGAAAACCGAATGGGAAAAATGTGAGTTTAATTATAATCAATATCTAAACCCAACACTAATTGCATATTCCTTCAGTGGGAACTTTAGCAAAAAGAAAGGAAGACAAAGAAATGACCAAGCTCACTATGTATCAGACAGTTATATGAATTAGCTCATTTCCTCCTCACAATATCCCTATTAGGTAAGCATTATTATCACTGCCTCGTGGATAAATAAACTAACTGTCAGAAGGATTAACTAAGGCCCAAGGTCATGGACAGGATAAGAACTGCAGTCTTAAAGACCCCTGGTATCCACACAATATAAAGAGCCTGCACTGGATGGCAACAGACCTTGAAGGCTGCCAGACTGTCACCTAAATATAATTCTGACAGAGTAATGTCAGCTTAACTTGTACTTGACAGCTTCTCTTCTAAGCAAAGCAAATACTCTGGAGTGGATGTGCTTTCTCATTAAATCAGAAAGAGTAGCCAATCAGAACTCTTGCCACTCCTTTGGTGATCTCATGAAAACAAACAAACAAAACAAAACAAAAAGATATCTAATCGGCGGAAAACCCAGCAAGTTGTAGGGATTCTGCTAAGGCTAGGCACAATAGTGCAGGCTGTAATCTCAGTCCTGTAGAGGCTGAGGCAGGAGGATTTTTAGTTTAAGGTCAGCTTGGACCTCATAGTGAGACCCTATCCCAAAACAAAGAAAGAAAGAAAGAAAGAAAGAAAGAAAGAAAGAAAGAAAGAAAGAAAGAAGGGAGGGAGGGAGGGAGGGAGGGAGGGAGGGAGGAAGGAAG
>LR752891.1:0-11454 GCA_902729485.2 Mus minutoides | reverse complement strand
TGGTATACATACATACATACATACATACATACATACATACATACATACATACATGCAGGCAAAGCACTCATATACATAATAAAATAATAAAAATTAATAGCGGCTATGACTGTCAAAGGTACCAATATAAGACAGAACAACCATATCTAAAAACTATTTGCTCAACTTATCAACAACAGAAGCTGTGGGAGTCCCTGGCTTTGACACTTTTCAAAATTATGAATTTGTCCCTTTGTCCCTTGTAAAGAGGTTGTTCACCAACATTTTCCTCTCTGGCTCTTTACTCTTGGTGCAGTCAATCAGGGGACACGGATCCCAATATGGCATCTTAGCACCAGCAGCAGCAGCAGCAGCAGCAGCACCAAAAACAAAAGCCCATCCCCACCATGTCACCTTTCCTAACAAGTGTCTTGATGTCTTGGATATCATCTATGCCTTGGTCTTTGATTCCTAAGATCTTGAAATTCTCCCCTCAACTGAAATCGCTTTAATGTTACCCTACTTCTCTCCAAGTCCTAACTTTCTGCTTGGGCCTCACCTCCCTCACCTAAGAATCGCTGCCCTCCTCTGCACGGAGCTATCTGCTCTACAACTGTACGCAGAGCCCTACATTCTCATTCCAGAAAACTCAAGCACTGTGAAACGTAGCTCTCTTTTTCCAGTCTTGATGAGAGAATATGATATATATATAACTTTGTAGTTCATACTACTAGGATCTGGTTCCCTCTGTGTTGTTCAACATTCCTTTCTGAATTGTAGACAGAACAGCATTCTGGATGCTAAACACTACATCAATCTTAGGCTACGAGAAAGCCTCCACCAAGTATTGATCATGATCCATCATGTTTTCTATTGAGATCATAAAAGTAAGACCCCATCCGGGCATGGTGGTGCACGCCTTTAATCCCAGCACTCAGGAGGCAGAGGCAGGCGGATTTCTGAGTTCGAGGCCAGCCTGGTCTACAAAGTGAGTTCCAGGACAGCCAGAGCTATACAGAGAAACCCTGTCTCAAAAAACCAAAAAAAAAAAAAAAAAAGTAAGACACCCTACCACCTGTCTTCATCCTCTCCTCCTTAGCTGGGCTTTGTACAGATACATCTTATATGTGCAAGTACAGACTAGCCCCACCCACTTTCCTCCATCTCCATCCTTCCTTTAACCCTCCTCTCAATGATTGAGAAGGGTTGTCCAACCACTCCTGATTCCTTGACAATCTCCATCTGGCTAGTGATGTGTTGAATTCTCCAAGTCGTGCTCTGGATGCTTTCTGGTGTTTCTAGGCTTTTTGCCCCCGAGTAGACAAGCTTTTCTGAGGTCAGGTTGTCATGGAGTTTTTTCCCCTCTTTCCCCCTCACTCCTCCTTCTTGCTCTCTCCTTCCTCCCTTCTTGCTCTGCTCCCTCCCCTGCAGGTGACAAGCTGAGTCCTTCTTTGGTAAGTAGTAGTGCTGTCATTTTTTTCCCTCCCTCAAAGCCCACCAAGCCCTACCCTAAACCTTCTTACTCCATGCTCTCTGCTGCAGATAGCTTTATCCTCTTGCTTGCCCTTTACTTTTCCTTGTGTGACAGTAGGTGTCAAAGTATGTTGACCTAAGTTACAATATGTTTTCCATCACAAGCAGGTTACACACACACACACACACACACACACACACACACACACACACCAGAAACAAAAGTTCAACAAGTCCAACTCTATAAAATACTCTTTTCTAATTTAATCCACTCTACTGTTGCCTTCCATTCTTCCTTCCTCTTTCCCTTCCTTACTTCTTTATTAATGTATAATAAAGAGACAGTATCACTACCCACAGCTTAGAAAATAATAAATTAAGATATTAGAATGTCCAGAAGTTCCCTAAAACTCACAATGTCCAAACTCCACCTTTATTAACAGTGCTATAATAAGTTGTAGTACTTATTAAAAGTAGACCTTTAAAAATACCACAATCTTGCTGGGCATTATGTCTGTAATCCCAATAACTCAGAAGTTCACATTTAATGGCAGTCTGCATTACAAAGTGAGATCCAGGGTAGCCTGGGGTACAGAATGAGACCCTGAACTTCAAAATTAGGAAATATACTGATGGGAATGCAGAAACTCTATCCACCTCGACATTTCCCATTTCTGATACGATGGACCTCAGCATTGCTTCCCCTTCTCCATGATGAAAATTCAGAAACCCTATTGTCTTAGTCAGGGTTTCTATTCCTGCACAAACACCATGACCAAGAAGCAAGTTGGGGAGGAAAGGGTTTATTCGGCTTACACTTCCATACTGCTGTTCATCACCAAAGGAAGTCAGGACTGGAACTTAAGCAGGAGCTGATGCAGAAGCCATGGAGGGATGTTCTTTACTGGCTTGCTCTCCCTGGCATGCGCAGCCTACTCTCTTATAGAACCCAAGACTGCCAGCCCAGAGATGGTCCCACCCCCAAGGGGCCCTTGATCACTAATTGAGAAAATGCCTCACAGCTAGATCTCATGGAGGCATTTTCCCAACTGAAGCTCCTTTCTCTGTGATAACTCCAGCTGTGTCAAGTTGACACAAACCTAGCCAGTACACCTATCCACCTTGGGCATCTTCCATCTCGGATATGATGGACCTCAGCATGGCTTGCCCATCTCTAACATCTAACCCATGCATCTCCTCTCTCCAAAGTCATTAAAATGATGACTTTTCAAAATGAGCTGCTCTATAAGATATACCACAGTGTTTGTTCTTTCAATAAGCAGCCCTTCTTGAACAAAGAAAAATGATTTTTATAAAACCATTCAACTATAATTCTTCTAATAAAGACCTAATAAAGAGTAGAGTTGTAAAGTACTTTCTTTTTCTTCTCTTCTCTTCTCTTCTCTTCTCTTCTCTTCTCTTCTCTTCTCTTCTCTTCTCTTCTCTTCTCTTCTCTCCTCTCCTCTCCTCTCCTCTCCTCTCCTCTCCTCTCCTCTCCTCTCCTCTCCTCTCCTCTTCTCTTCTCTTCTCTCTCTCTCTTTCTCTCTTTCTCTCACCCCCCTCTCTTTTTGTTTTGTTTTTTGAGACAGGGTTTCTCTGTATAGCCCTGGCTGTCCTGGAACTCACTCTGTAGACCAGGCTGGCCTCAAACTCAGAAACCTGCCTGCCTCTGACTCCCATGTGCTGGGATTAAAGGCTTGTGTCACCACTGCTGGCTGAGTACTTTCATGTATGATGCATTTCACACATATGTTCTTATTTTTGTCCCCTCAAATGAAGACATTAGTGTTCAAAGGAGATAAATAATGTCCATAAATTCACTTAGTCAGAGCAATGTCAAGTTTTAAGCCATAATCTTTTGACTCTAAACCTAAAAGTTTCCCTTCTCCATACTTGATTCTTCCTATTAGATAGAGTCAAAATTTTCCTTAGACTTTCTGGTCAACCTCACACATAGTACAGCACAGCACATCCTTCCTTTCCTATACCTGATCATCCTCTAGAACATGTTTTTTGCTTTTGTTTTGACCCTTACATCTCAGGTAATACTTATTTCCTTAGTCTAGCATTTAAGGCTTTAATGTCTCTCTCTCTCTCTCACACACACACACACACACACACACACACACACACACACACACACCACCTTAAATCACTTTTCATTATACTTCTCTCTCCAGTCCCATCTTCTTCCATGAGGAAACACATCTTCTTTGCCCTAATGGTCCATGGTCCCTAGAAGCCTCGATCACATTCTCAGTCTTCTACATCTTTTTTTAGATATTAAAAGGAATCTGCCTATCTAAGGGGTTGTGGTCTGGCTCCTTCACTTAGGGACTTGCCACATAGCATCTTTCATAACTATGGGGACTAAGTACTTGCATTGTAACCACGTGGAAGCTTTGACAAAGCCAAAAGTAGTCTCAATTTTGCAATATTTTCTCCTTCTTCCTCTCACTTAGAGCCATGCCCAAAGCTGTCACAGTAAATTTTCTTTAAACAAACATGTTAGATAAAATCTCTTGGCTGAAGATGAACTAAATTGTTCAAAAGTGCCTATTGATTATTTACTGTTTATTTAAGCTTACTAAAACCCAGTAGGTGGTGTGGGCATCAGGGGCTCAGAAAATCAACAAGCTACAGAATGTCAGTGTGTCTAGCAGATGTACAAACCCCAGAGCTCCCTACAATGTCCCTTCCCTGTGATGCCTCACTTTGGTGAGGCACAGGCTATGCAGTCACTTCAGGCAAGTCTGTTATATTTCCCAAGGGTACCTGTTTTCAAGTTATCATCGAGGAAAGGGGAAAATGCACTCAATTTATAGAAACCATGGCCCAGCCCCACCTCAATAAACAATTTCCTTAGGATTCCGTTTCTTCCTTCTACTCTCTGGTCATAGCCTGCCTCTGTTCCCCAAACCCAGCTGTATATATTTTGATCCAGTGATTTGCTCTCTTTGAATCACCTCTTCTTCATGAAGGCAAACTCATCTCTTCAGCAAAGCTCAAGGGAGCCCCCATGCAGAATTGATTGCTTCCTTTATTGTGGTCCCAAAAAGAGCCACGGGATCATATCTCTATGTGAATGAGGGAAAGCTCTGGAAACAGAGGCATGTCCCTCTTGACTCTATAAACCGAAACTAGGCACAATCTCCAAAGCTGTTTGACCTCAAGATGTTAGGAATTTTTATTAGATACAGGAATTTGTCTCTGCCTGTTTTTTTACTCTGTTTGTCCAATGGAGCAGGCCATAGGTCATGTCTTAAAATGAGAATGAATGCCATCCATCTCTTTTATTTGATAGTTGTTTAAATGCTACCTTCATTTCTCTAATCATACAATAAGTAGATTTTTCTCTTCACAAACTCTGACAGTGTCCTGTCTCCTTCCTCAGTTTTTTGCAAATGTTTGCATGTGGTTTTCTTGTTTAACAGCTACATTCCTCTTGCACTATTAGCCTAGGACCTGTTCACAAACAGTGTTGATATGATATGTTATCTGACCACTGTGCTTCTAATAAAGGCATCGAACAAGCCCCTAGTAAATATTTACCAAATAAATGACAAGAAGACAAAATGATATAATGGGCCTATGAACCACAAACTGATGATTAAGATATAATAATTGGTAGTCTATGCCATGGTATCTGCTTTTAGCTACCTAAAACAAATTCTGCAGCCTCCTACCCAAGTCACCTTTAGTTGGCAGAGCTACTTCCTGCCCAGCCGGTAGGGTATTTAAGTCTGATTCACTTGAATAAGAATACCAATTACTCTATTTTATTCGAGTTGGTAATTTACAAAAATACCTGCAGTGAGAAATCATAGAATACCTTAGATCTCACTTCAGATCCTTGGGAAAATAAAGGTCAAGTAGCTTCTTTAGAAAAATAACCTTGATCTCGATACACGATTCTACGCTTGAAAGCAATGGAACTTGTCCATGTAGGGTCCATGTACAGCAAGCTGGAACCACTCACCTATATTCCCAGAGCAACTGAATTGAAACAGGAAAAAAATCAAAGAGACCTAAACACAGTTGCTAAAGCAAGACCAGAGTTTTCCAGAGTTTTCCTGAGGCATGTGCCTTCCTAGACCCTGATAGGTGGAGACCTGGTTATGTCTTCTCATGATCATGTGTTTTCTAAATCTTTGCAAAAGCAATGGGATTGTGGATTTTCCTTCTGAGGGTCAGAATTTTATAACCTCCATTGCCAACGGAACCATATCCATCCTTGTACTGATGGCTCTCCATCTTATGATCAAGTCACTTTTTCCTCTAAAGCATCCCAACATAGCAATGTCGGGACACTTAGCAACCATGTCTCCAAATCTAGTTCTGACACTAACAAAGCCAATGTCTCCTGATGCTCTTGTTAACATCTCCCAAAAAGACAGCACCATGTCTAAGTAATCTTTTTCTAGCTCCAGATACATCCATTTCCTCATGTAAATACTCATGAGTCACATCCATTGAATTCCTGTGGTCTCCAAAATAGTCAGGACTCCAAGGTCAGACAGCTAGGGAGAGATATGACTGAAGCTACTGCTTAGCTTAGGTACCAAGCTCTCATCTCCCCATCTCCAAGCCTGAGTACTCATATCATGCTTCTCTGGCAACACAAATGACCTCATCGAACACCAGTGTGGCTCACCACAGGGATGATGGTTAAAGTTTGGCACTTGGTAAACATATCCGATCCTCTGTTTAAGAGAATATGTAACGGGATCTCAAAGAGTGTGAAATTACCAGGAATGCTGTGAAATGATGAGGTAATCAGAAACCAACGAAGAAGGGGTGAAGCAAGGCTTTGTCTGTGTTAGCCCAGGAATTATACAAGCTAGAACAGGGGGAAGCTCAGACACTGCAGTGTTTTCAGCTCCCCATCAAAAAGTGAGTATGCAGTGGGGTGCAGGTTAGACAAGAGGCTCTGAAGTCACACCAGCCACACGATCTCTGCAATCAAGAAAGCATTACAAATATCAAGATGGAAGGAACGCCATAACAGGTCCATTAAAATCTTCGATGCCCCATATTTGAGATAGGTCCTTCAACTGCAGTCTCTTTTAGATCCCTGATTGCTTAGAAACTAAATTATTACTCCAGGGAGGGAGAAGTGTGTCAACCCAAGTGAAGAGCAGTTAACTCAGTGGCTGCCAGTAGACATGGCCTAAGAGCATTTTAAGAACAATGTATTGAAACTGCTTGAAAGGCCTCCACTTGGCACCCAGACCAACATCAGAAGGCACTGTTCCTACTGAGCATCTGCAGCTGAAAGACAGTGTTTCAACAGCACGAAACCGAAGGGCACAATGGCGGTGCTGCCAGTGCCAGGTCATTTACATCCCTGTACATCAGCTTCAGGAGTTAATATATCACAAAGAGCTCGAGGTCACAAGACCACAACGTTCAGACTGACTTCTGTATTCCAGGAGGGTCCTACAGGAGAGCAAGCATATCTATTCGTGTTATCAAAAACATGCTTGCTAAAATCTTTTCTAATACTAAAATCTCCAGGCCTCATAAAAGCAGATCATTAGGATTCAGAAGGGTCCTTGTGAAATTCTGCCCTTCCTTTGAGGCTACCTTTTACAATATTGCTGAGACTTGGGGAGTATATTAAAAAGCACACACAGTTCCCGACTGGATTTTACTCAGAATTCTTCCTTTGTAGCAAAAGGTATCCGAGCCATGGTCTTTTGACTCACAGCTGAAATGAGCATTATTGATGATTCATGTTTCCAATTCTGTTTAATTCATAACGGAGTTTTTAGGATTAGAAAAATGCTGCTTGTACCTTGCTCCCTGCCATTTCTTTTAAAATTCTGGACACTCCTTCCTTACTCTATAGATCACCAAGCTCCATCATGGAGTGTGCATTCAAACATTTATCTTGACACCACAATGCACTGTTTATCCGTTCTACGGCATCAGTAGGACAGGAGAGTCTTTTGCACGAGCCTTTGTCTCCTCCCAAGATAGACTGTTTCAGCAGATAGATGGGAACAGGTGCAACCCTTGCTTTCCCTCCCTGCCAATTCGTTCTGGTCTCTGTCATCACAGACCAAAGACTGTCAGAGAGAGTTCAAATGTCCTTCAGCAACAGGTAGTCAGCCACTTATTCCCCACAAAGTGGAGAAGGACTGTAGAATATCTGGAGGTCTGCCAGCAGCACCGAAGTCACTTGCAATCTGGAGAAAGGCCACAGTGCTTTAATGCTGATGACGTAAATAGGGGTGGGAGAGACTCATCAAACTAATACAAACGCGGCTTTCATCATCTACAAGAAAAATGAAGTGATTGCACCAGAAATCCCAAAGTCCATATCTCAAGCAATGTGAGGTTTACAAATGCTGCCTATATGTTAAGAAACTGAGTTCTGGTGTGAAGAAAAACATCTGTCACAGTAAAGATTAGAGTCTGTCTGACAAAATGGTGTCATTTATTTTGAAAGGCAATTAAGACATTGTTCCCAGTGACAGGAAAATTTAGAGATTATTTACATTGAGTTATAGATTACCTATCAGAAGAATTCAATTAATGATAAGTATACTCCAAAGGGAATCACTTCAAAAGCTCTTAGAGGCTAGGGCTCCCTGTAGCTAATTTCTCCCCCACTGGAGTCTGTAACTATACTGTCTATGAATAACACACCAACGCCTCAATTTTCCTTGTATTGTTGGGAATTTGTATTAGGGGCATTTTTTATCTTTGCTTTGATTTTTTTGTACATATGTATTTTTGTCATATGTGTGGAGGACAGAGGACAACTGGCAGGAGTCAGTCCTCTCTTCTATTACATGAGTTCTGGGGATGCATTGCCTGATGACAAGTGCTGTACCTACTAGGCCACTTGCTAGTTAAGGGCCTATCGACTTTAATTTTTGATCAAGCTTAGAGAACTACTGACCCATTCAAGGAACACATCCTTAGTTTAATCAATCCCCACAGGTAGATCTGGAAAAAGCTGCTTTACTAAGCCAAGCTCTGAGACACAACTTTCTGCTCGTCTCCTGGTACTGCTAAAACAAAAAGGGATCTGGGGTAAAGGTACCTAGAGAGAGGGCACCAAGTTTAATCTCTTGGTGGAAGAAGGAAGGTGGGAATGCTGTCAGTGTAGGATAAGCAAAAACTTAGCAGGGCTGAGAGATTTTAAGGGCTTTTGTAGTGGAAACAGCAAAAACATAAATAAGCTGGTTTGGTAGCTCATGGGTGTACCATCAGCACTGTAGCTGAAGCAAGAAGATTCTAAAATGGTTCAAGGCCAACCTGGTCTAGATAGTGAGTTCTAAGCCACTAAGTGATACTGTCCCCAAATAGCCAATCAACAACATAACACCCTCCAACTTAAATAAATGGAGGGCCACAGTTCCACAATTCTAGATTATAATCTCCATTTGACGTTAGTCTTGTTACATTTTAAACAAATTCTAAGTTAATCTCAATGTTTTTTTTTAGCATGCTAAACTATGGACAGCAACATGTTTTTGAAAAAGGTTGTGAGTGGTGAAAGGTTTTCCATGTAAGTATGGCTTTGTTGCAGTCCTTTAAATTTTGTCCAAATTTTACATTTCCCCTTGTAAATGAAAACCAATGTCAAAGGAAGAATAGAGGTCTGTGTAATTACTCTCCCAATGCACCTTTATGAACAGCATCTTCAACTGCTTAGCAAGGGATATGAGGTATATTTTATGTGTGTTACCTTTTGTACTAAATTTGCTCTTTGTTGTAAGTCTGGTGTTACCTTGTTAGAAAAACAGTGCTGCCTAATCCTTAACTTTTGCAGGTTCTACTAGCAAAGGACTAAAATTGTCAAGTAAGCACGTGGTTTAAACGTTCCAGATCGTTCAAGCACATAATTCAGCCAGCCAGCATGCAACAAATGCTGCTTCCACAATCTCAAATTTACTATGCAATTATGCAACCTGTCTTTTTATTTCTAAAGGGCAGAAGACACCTACAATATCTGATTCATTTGATATGCACCAGGGTATTTAGTACCGAGTGCTACGGATAGCGTTTCTTATATGTTAAATACTCATGCTCACCAAGAACAGAGAGTTTGAATTATACCATTGTCTGTGGATACCCTACAGCATTTGCAGATTAAGGGCGGGGGATATTCATATATATTCCTCTTTTATATCCTTCCAAACCCTTTGGTCTGAATTCTCTAGTTTTTTTAAAGCTGGTTAAACAATACTTTAATTGAAAATTCTCTTTGTAAAACGACTTTCTTTTGTTAAACAGGCTGGTATGTGCTTCTTTCTCTTCGTCCTCACCGTCTGGGCTTAGGGGCAGAATAAGGATTCTTTCGTTCCAGGGAACACTGGTCAGGATGCCAGTCTTGCCTGAGCATCCAGTATCACGCCACTGTAGGATTCCCTCCCTCAGCTCCCACCAGAATACGAACACTGAGGGTTACACCCATCTCCATCATGGAGAAGACCACTAGGAGATCCTAAAAAGACGCATCATGGAAGATTAGGTCTCCATTGTCATGCTGCTATCCAGAAGGAAGGTCTCAGTAAACACACCCTAAGAGGAGGTCACCCACAGCACCACAGAGAAGGGCACGCCTCTGCCGGTCCTGGGCTTGGCGGTGGCGAGGACCCATTTGGCACGCCCTGTCAAGACACACCCTACCACACCCCGCCACGCCCCTCCACCCCAGCGTCTAGTCCTTGGCCAGAGGGTCAGCGCAGGCGCGTCTGCTCTCCGGGACACAGCTTGGGAGCTGCTGTCTTCTGCACTCGCAAGCCGAAGCGCTCCGGCGCAACTGTGCGCCATGGACAGGGAGCCTGAATGCTCCAAAGCGCCAAGAAAGAAGCACGAGTGGGCGAGAATGAGCTAGCTGGACCAAGAGATGTCCCAGGGCCTATCCTTCTCCATTTTATGTCCTCGAAAACGGCCGTGCAGCTAGGGGCAGTATCAGGGCGGGGTCTCTCCCGGCGGGAGGCGAGCGAGACCGTTAAGCTAGAACACCCGGAGACCATCCTGGCAGCTTGGGCGCCACCCGCGCCGCAATAAAAGCCTCTCGCGGCTTCCCGCCCAGCCAGCCTCGCTCTGATTGGTCGCCGATCAGAGCTGGCTGGAGGCGGTGGCCCAGCTCTGCTCTCCTGCTGCCCACGGAGGGGGGCGCGCTGGGTGCTCCCGGGGCCGCTCTGTGCGCTCCACACCCAAGGCTTAGAGATCCTGGACCAGTACAGCCACACCGGGCAGAAGCGACAGCCATGCGCGGTCTCCTCCGCCTAGCCTGCTTTCAGCTGGTGCTTAGCAGCACACGCCCCCCCGCCCCAGCTGTCGGCCCATCCCACCCAGCTCTCGGCGGCCCCAGAGCCCTTTGCTTCCCTCTCCCAGTCCACTGGGACGCCAAAGCACAAATCCTTGGGTGGGGTAGGAGCAGCAGCTGGAAGGGAGGGTGGGCACACTAAGGAATTTTCCAGGGAAAGCCGAGATAGAAATAGCCAAAATGCAATGCGCCCCCTTCCCGAATGCTAAGGATCCCTGGGCGGTGGCACAGCCCCCGCCACCCGCGACAGCGTCGCTACGGTCTTTCTCCCGAGCTCCCCATTGTTCACACTTTGCCAGGATCAGGAATATCGCCCAGAGAAAGGAGAATGGGAAGAGGTGTCTTGGGCAGCTGGCTACCTGCCATTCTTCGCTGGCACCATGCAACCCTAGGCTCTCGGTGCGTGTAAAGGCACACGCGCGCACACGCGCGCGCACACACACACAACCAGGCAGCCCCGATCACGCCCTCCTCACCCTCCGCCCCTCTGCACTTCCTCCTGTCAAAACGCGGCGCTGGACCCTCCCATCCCTCCGTGCTCCCGGCCGAGGGCAGGCTTTGCAACTACCCAGCAATTTGGCAAATGAAAAACTAACGTCATTTGCACGGGGGTGCAGGAACGACCACACGGCCCTGCGGTGCTGCCCGTGGTTGCCCCATTTTGCAAACCGTTATTCGGGGCGGGGAAGAGGGGGGAGTAAGCGAAGGCT
>LR752173.1:62436-102851 GCA_902729485.2 Mus minutoides | reverse complement strand
ACCCACCCGCTCCCACCCCTTGGCCCCGGCGTTCCCCTGTATTGGGGCATATAAAGTCTGCATAACCAAGGGGCCTCTCTTCCCACTGATGGCCAGCTAGGCCATCATCTTCTATATATGCAGCTAGAGACACGAGCCCAGGGGGTACTAGTTAGTTCATGGTTATTCTTCCACCTATAGGGTTGAAGACCCCTTCAGCAAATCTTCTTTCTTAAAAAATTTTTAATGGCATGCATTCATTGTACCTACCACTATTTTAATAAGGGTATGTATATACACATGTGTATGGTACATTGTGTTCCCTCTCTTTATATGTCATGTGTTTCTCCTAATAACCCTCTTCATAGCTGTGCTTCCACTGTCATATCATAATCGCACACATGACTCTATAGATGTATAGTAAATCTAGAAATCTCAAATAGGAGAAAACATACACATGCCTCTCTGATGCTTATTTACTGCATTTAATAAGACTATCTACATGTGTGCCATTTTCCTGAAACATTATGCATTCTTTATGGCAAAATTAACAACAAACATTAATAATAACAACAATTCATTTTGTCTATAGACACATGACATGATTTCTTTACCCCTCTGCTGTTGAGTTGCTTGATAGAGTATTTGTGGTAGTTCAAATGAAAATGGCCCCATAGACTCATAGGGAGTTGAATTATTTGAAAGGATTAGGACATGTGGTCTTTTTTGAGTAGGTGTGGCCTTATTGGAGGAAGTATGTCACTAGAGGAGGACCTTGAGGTTTCAGAATCACAAGCCAGGCCCAGTGTCTCCTTCTTTCCTGCTGCCTACTGATCCAGCACTATCTGCCTGCATACTGCGATGCTTCCTGCCACAAAAATAAATCTCTGAATTGTAATCCAGCCCCAAACAGGTGCTTTCTATATAAGATTTGCCATGACCATGGTATCTCTTCACCATAAGAGAAACCCTAAGACAGATGATATTGGTGGCAGTGTGAGGTATTGCTGTGATAGGCCTGACATTGATTTTATATGGAGGAATGTGGACTTTGAGTTTATGGATTAGGAAATCAATTGAATGCTTTAAGTGGGCGTGAATGGACCATATTAGTAGAAGCATGAAAGACTAATTGGTACTAAGGGTGATTTGAACTGTGGTGTAAACTCAGCTTAAGAGATTTCAGAGGAAAAGTCTTAAAGACTGCTTTTGTAGCATCTTGTCAAAGACTATGGCTGCTTTCTTTCCTTGTCTAAAAAAAAAAAATCTGCCTGAGGCTAAATTGAAGAGTTTGGATTAACAGCATTGGCAGAGGGAGTTTCAAAACAGACTAGTATTGACTGTATTGTGTAGTCATTGGTGGTGAGTCTTATGAAGATCTATAATGAAAAGGAGCAACCTGAGCAAGGAAAAATGCAGAAATGTACAGTTTGACAAGAGAAAGAGTACCAGGAAGTGTAAACAGATTAAAGGGTAGTCCAGTGATAGATGAAATAAAGAGAGTGATAACTTCAGAACAAGATCTCATCCAGCTAAGCTTCCAACTTGTGAAAAGGAATTTAAAAAAAAAAAAACAAAAACTTAGGGCTAGGTACTGGCAAGGGGGAGACAGGATGATCTCTGAACTCAAGACCAGCCTCATCTACAAATCAAATTTCAGGACAGCCAATCTTCGGCAATGGAACTATGCAAAGGAGAAAGCTGCTAAAATTTTATTTGAGTGAGAGGGCCCTGTTCCAGGTCCAGTAAGCAGTAGAACATGGCAGTTTCACCTATGCGGTTCTGGTTTTAGAATCAAGGGTGCAAGAAAGAGGTAATGGAATTATATCCATGAATAAGGAAAGTCACTGAAACCAGGGTAGTAGCAGGGGCGTCCCTACATGACAATCAAAGAAAAGACTTTGCTTGAAGCTGCAAATGTGAACTTTGGATTACCTTGGAGACCCCAATACTTTGGAGATGCCAGAGTTGTAGGATACCTGTTGAGGAAGCTGATAACAAGGGGTAGAATCGACCCAAGCAAAAGAAGTGTGTTGCAGTCAACCAAGCTGAAGGAATTAGGTATCTGAAGAGTGCTTTGACATCAGACATGGCGATGTGGAGTTGAAGAGTTTGCTCTGCTTGTTTTCAGTATTTCTTTGGTCCAGTTTTTCCCTGCTATTCTCTTTTCCTCCCCACCCTTTTGGAGTACTAATACATATCCTGTGCCATTGCAGGTTTTAAATATGTGATCTGATATTTTATTTTTATTTCACAGGTGGTTACAGTTACAAGATTGCCAGGAGTATCAGAGACTTGAAATGTGGATTTCTTAAAAGGGCTGCAACTTTTTATGCAACTTGGGACTTGGGATTATGGGAACTTCTGAAGTTGGACTAAATGCATTTTGCATTCTCATATGGCTACATTTCCTATATGATATGGTATGAATACTATACTATACTATACTATACTATACTATACTATACTATACTATAGTCCCTCACCTTACATCATCAAATCTACTTTTACCAAGGGTAATAGAATATCCCTCACCGTAATAAATTTTACTAATCCTGTAGATCTGAACATCTGTACCGAAATAGTCTTCTTTACTCAGTGACCGAAACTTCAGAGGCTTCGAGTTCCTATTTCCAGTGGCTCACTCTCACTTCCTGCTGCTTGCTATTCCAGATATAGAACTCTTGGATCCTTCTCCAGCTCCAGGTCTGCCTGGATGCTGCCATGCTTCCTGCTGTGATAATGAATGAAATCTCTGAACTTTAGGCTAGCCCAAATAAGTGATTTATTTTACAAGAGTTGCCATGATCATCTTGTCTCTTTACAGCAATAGGAACTCAGACTAAGACAGTTTGTCACTTAGCTGCTTTGAATAATGGCTGCTGTATATACTAAGTTCAAGTATCTCTTGAATTTGGACTCCTAAGAGAAAATATTCAGACAAATATCTTTATTCACAGAGTCTCTTTTCAGCTCCTGTAGAGTCATCCACTCTGTCTGGAGTAGGACATTCCTACAGCTGCATGTAAGTGTTCTTGTAGGACTGACCACATGCCCACATGCCCGGCAGCATTTGGGTCTATCTGCTTGCTTAATGAGTTTCATTATGACAGGAGCAAGCTCAATGTGTTTTAACCTGAATTTCCAAGATGACTAATTAGGAATACTTAAACAGTCCATGTTTATTGACTATACATATTTGATTTTGTAAAACGTCTCTTCATTTAATTGAGCGCATTTTAATTGAGTTGTTGGTTTTCTTGGTTTGAGTTCTTTATATAATATAGATACTAACTCTTTGTTACATTTAAAATTAGCAAAGACATTCTCCCATTCTGTAGGTTTTCTCTTCACTCTTTGCTGTTCAGAAGCATTTTATTTCATGAAATTCTGTTTGATAGTTGTTGAGATTATTGCATGAACAGTCCTATTCAGAAAGTGCATGTCTCTAGCTATGTATTGAACTGCTTTTCCTACCTTTTCCTCTAACAATATCAGATTTACCGATCTTACATTGAATCTATTCATGAATGTGGAGTTTATTTGAGATCAAGGAGAGAAAGAGAAAATAAATCATTAGTGTACATTTGGATATCCAGTTTTGCCAGCTCCATTCATTGAAAAGACCACCAGATACATCCATTTGCCCAAGAATTTCAAAAATTCATTGTTTTTAATTGTTGTGTATTTCTCCATTGTGTAAATTACCATATTTTCTGTATCCATTCCTCTGTTGAGGGACATCTGGGTTCTTTCCAGCTTCTGGCTATTATAAATAAGGCTGCTATGAACATAGTGGAACATGTGTCCTTATTACCAGTTGGAACATCTTCTGGGTATATGCCCAGGAGAAGCATTGCTGGATCTACCAGTAGTACTATGTCCATTTTTCTGAGGAACTGCCAGACTGAGTTCCAGAGTGGTTGTACCAGCTTGCAATCCCACCAGCAATGGAGTAGTGTTCCTCTTTTTTCACATCCTCGCCAGCATCTGCTGTCACCTGAATTTTTTATCCTAACAGTTATCATTCTAACTGGTGTGAGGTGAAAGCTCAAGGTTGTTTTGATTGATGATTAAGGATGTTGAACATTTTTTCAAGTGCTTTTCAGCCCTTTGGTATTCCTCAGTTGAGAATTCTTTGTTTAGCTCTGTTCCCCATTCTTTAATGGGGTTATTTGAATTTCTGGAGTTCAGCTTCTTGAGCTTTTTGTATATATTGGATATTAGTCCCCTATCAGATTTAGGATTGGTAAAAATTCTTTAGCAATCTGTTGGTAGCCTTAATGTTGGTTGTCTTATTGACAGTATCTTTTGCCCTACAAAAGCTTTGCAATTGAGTGAGGTAACCCACTCACAAAAGAAGTCACTTGATATGCATTCACTGGTAAGTGGATCTTAGCCCAGAAACCTAGAATACCCAAGATACAACTTGCAAAACACAAGAAAATCAAGAAGGAAGACCAACGCATGGATACTTCATTCCTCCCTAGAATATAGAATAAAATATCCATGTAAGGAGTTGTAGAGACAAAGTTTGGAGCTAAGACAAAAGGATGGACCATCCAAAGACTTCCCCACCAAAGGGTCCATCCCATAATCAGCCACCAAACGCAGACACTGCTGCATATGCCAGCAAGATTTTGCTGAAAGGATCCTGATATAGCTGTCTCCTATGAGGCTTTTTCAGTGCCTGGCAAATACAGAAGTAGATGCTCACAGTCATCTATAGGATGGAACACAGGGTCCCCAATGTAGGAGCTAGAGAAAGTACCCAAGAGCCAAAGGGGTCTGCAACCCTATAGGTAAAACAACAATATGAACTAATCACTACCCCCAGAGCTCGTGTCTCTAGCTGCATATGTAGCAGAAGATGGCCTAGTCGGCCAACATTGGGAAGAGAGGCTCCTTGGTCTATCAAACTTTATATGCCCCAGTACACGGGAACACCAGGGCCAAGAAGTGGGAGTGAGTGCTTGTCTACTAGCTATTCATGTGTGTAAGTAGCTTTTGCTTATTTGTGTGTAGAGGCCAGGGATTACTGTTGAGTGGCTTCTACCTTATATATTATGGAAATGTCTCTTGCTTGAATGCAGATTTCTCTTATTTGGCTAGTCTAGGTAGTCAGCTTGCCTCCTTGTCTCTGCATATAAAGAAGCAAGCGGGCCACCACAGCCTCCTGGCCTTAACTTTCTTTTCTTTTTGTTGTTAGTTTTGCTGCTGTCTCTATTTGACTTTAGCTTGAAGGTAATACTGACTTTGTAAAAACAGTTTGGTAACATTCCCTTCATCTATTTATGCAACAGTTTGAGAAATAATTATTCTTTAAAAGGCTTGATTGATTTCAGCAGTGATCCATCCAAGATTGGAATTTTTAGATGGCAGGTATTTTTTTAATTATAATTACCGCTTTAATATTATTGCATGCTTGTTATAAATAAGCTTCAATAGTTTGTCACATCTTGATTTAATTCTGAATGTTGTTCACATTTAGAATTGTATCCTCTTAAAAAGATTTTTCTCAATAGGAAGTGTATATTTTTAATGTGTGCTTATTTCTTTTCCTGAATTTCAATGGTATCTATTGTAATAGTTTTTTTTATCTTCACCTAAAATGATGTTAATTGTATCTTGTCTTTATTTAATCTAGTTTGTCTAATGGATTGTCAATCTTATATATCACTGCAAAGAACCAACTGTTTTATTGAGTAGTTTCTGCATGTATATGTGTTTGTGTATGTGTATGTGCATGCACTCATGTGTGTTTTCATGCATGTACATGTGTTTGTTTTTGTGGTGGTGTGTTGTTGCATTTCATTAATGTTTACTTGAACTTAATTCTTTTTTCCATCTATTGGTTTAAGATTTAGTCTGGTTTTATGAGGCATGAGATACACCATACTTATATGAGAATTCTCTTATCTTTTTAATATAAGTATTTTTAACTATAAAATTTCCTCCTAGGAGAATTTTCATTATATCCCATAGATCTTGGTATGTGGTGCTTCATTTTTACTTGATTCTATAAGATTAAATTTTTCATTCTTGGTGTCTTTGATTTCGCATTCAGCATCCAATATTGAATTGTTTTCTCTCCATGAGTTTGTGCATATCCTGTAGTGTAGTTTCTATTACTGTAGATTTCTAGTTTTATTTTATTTTTATCAGATAGAGCACTATAAATTATTTCAATTTCCCTATATTTGTTAATATTTCTTATTATCTAAGGAGAAAATTCTTGGATTGTAAAGAAGACTATGAATTTTCAAGTGTGTTTTCTAGATGTGTTTACTTCTTTGGATCTACAATTATATTCTACTTGCATGTTTTTCTGCTTTAATAGTGGGAAATAGAAAACGGATCTTTTCTCCTACTAGTGTTTCTTTACAGCTAGTAGTGTGTTTAATAATGTTGGGGGGAAATATTTTAAACACAATGTCCTATTAATGGATTGCTCCTATAAATTATATGAAATGACTTGTGTTTTTTCAGATTGGTTTTAGTTTGAAGTCTATTATTTCAGGTAAGAGGACAATAACAACTAACAAACAGAATAATTGTGATGCTATGATGGAAGTGGAATAATACACCTTTTAATAAGAGGTCATTAGGATAATTTAATAGTTCATGATTCTGCTGCGCATGTTGCAAGTTCTGGGCTCATCAAAAAAAAGAGAGTAATCTATGTATCAACACATTTTAGTAGACATCCATTGAGCAGTTAACTTGTTACTTCAAACTTATTACCATAAGCTAAAATAAATAAGCCAAAACTTCCAAACTTAAAGAAATTTTCTGTTTCATTGAACAGGGGTAAAAGAGAATGGGTATAAAATGCTAAAAGTAAAATGCCAAGAGTTTAAAACACATCAACGAAAATGTAAGTAATTCTATGAGAATTTAAATAAAATAGAAGTTTTTGAGAAATGAAAGACATTATTTAAGTCTTTTAGGAGTACATCATATTGAACTAAGATATGAATATGTAGCGGATAGTATAAACAAAAATGAACTGGAAAATTGATACAAAGAGGAAATTTAAGGCAGTCTTTGTGTTGAGAGTACAAAAAGTTAATGTAGTCATAAAAAGTTATAAAGCTATGAAGAAATATATAGTATACAAGACGAAAACTTGCATTTTACCAGAGAACATATCAATCACTAATGTGCAAATATGTAATAATAAAAGAACAAACTGCAAAATAAGAACAAGTATTCCTCAGAGAGAAGCAGATACGTCAGAGAGAAGCAGATACGTCAGAGAGAAGCAGATACGTCCACTTGTGCTTTCAGCATTCAGTTTCTCACCATTGCAATAGGGCAGGTCTAAAGGGCATAACCTGCTGAAGGAGAAAGAGCAAATTTGAACAAATAATGTGAGCAGATTGACCAGAGAATGACAATGACTAAAACTGTGACTGTAGCAAAAGAACAGATGACTTGATCCATAGCACAGAAGAAAGGGTCCAAAAGTTGATTCTCATAAAAATAATCAATTGATATTAGTCCAGTGGAATACAATAAAGAAAAGATGTCTTCTGCAAAAGAGTATGAAGCAACTAGGCATAGCCATGCTAAAAAAATCAAGTAAAAACAAAACAGAATATTACCTAGTCACAGAACTTCTATTTTCATAAAATTAGTTTAAGTATATTTTTAAAGTAACACAGAACTCTAGAATTCACAAGCAATAATACAGAAAGAATATTGAGATCATCTGAGACTTACTTATGCTTTATTTTAACTATCTATCTATCTATCTATTTATTTATTTGGAGATAGAAAATAAGGGATGAGAGAGAGAGAGAAAGAGAGAGAGAGAGAGAGAGGAGAGAGAGACATTATATGTTTACATGCATTCATATGCCACAGCACCCATGTACAGGTTAAAGAACAAATGTTTGGGAATTGGTTCTCTCCATCTATCTTGTTTGGAAGCTGGTTCTCATTTCTGTCACCTTAGATTGTACTCCAAACTAATTTGACAGCTTCTGGACAAATCTGCTGTCTCTACCTCCAATCTTGCTGTACGATTGTTGGCATTTACAGATGGGTAATTGAGCCCAAACCCAACTTTTCATGTGGATTCTTGAATCAATTTCAGGTCACCAGGGTTGTATGAGAAGATACTTGACAGGCTGGAACAATTTCCTCATAATGCTTTTTCAGATAAAGTATCCAAGACTTAATCCATGAGAGAAAGGTTAGATATGTAGAACTTTATTAAAATGAACAATAGTATCTGCTCTAAAGCATTGTCAAAAGGAAACTAGATTGTGGAAGGAGAAGTGAGATAGGATTGCCTTAGGAGGAAATCCTGGTTTAAAAAGAGACCAACAACCTCAACAGACACATCACCAAAGAAGATAGACTCGCATCAAGGGAACATATGGAGAGGTTGCACATTGCCCACCATTAGCGAACATGAATTAAAATATGATAATAAAAATAATAATAAGGTAACATGACACATCTTCTAAAGTGGCCAAAATCTAAAACACTATGTCTACCAGTACCAGAGAGGATGAGAATCACAGGCTAGTGATCACTGGCTGTGTGGATGCAGCTGATAGAGCTGCTTGGAGAAAAGTTGCTCATTTCTTAGAAAACAAACAGTGCTCCTGCTATGCAGTCCAGCAATCCCATTACCTGATGTGTGATCAAAGGAGTTTAAAATATATGTCCACATCTGAACCTATACAAAGAAGTTCACAGAGGCTTTTAAAAATATTTTTGAGCTTTTTGAGTTCTGTGGTCTGTATCTTGGATATTGTATATGGTTTTTGTTGTTGTTGTTGTTGTTGATGATGATGATGATGATGATGATGATGATGATGATGATGATTTTTTTGTTAATATCCACTTATTAGTCAGTACATACCATGCATGTCCTTTTGGATCTGAGTTACCTCACTCAGGATGATATTTTCTAGTTCCATCCATTTGCCTGCAAAATGTAGGATGACCTCATTCTTTTTTTTTTTTTTTTTTTTTTTTTTTTTTTTTTTTTTTTTTTTTTTTTTTTTTTTTTTTTTTTTTTTTTTGGTTTTTCGAGACAGGGTTTCTCTGTATAGCCCTGGCTGTCCTGGAACTCACTTTGTAGACCAGGCTGGCCTCGAACTCAGAAATCCGCCTGCCTCTGCCTCCCAAGTGCTGGGATTAAAGGTGTGCGCCACCACACCTGGCTGGATGACCTCATTCTTAATAGCTGAGTAGTACTTCCTTGTGTAAATGAACCACATTGACTGTATCCATTCTTTTGTCGTGAGACGTCTAGGTTTTTTCCAGCTTCTAACTATCACAAATAAGGCCACTATAAACATAGTGGAACACATGCCCCTGTGGCATGGTGTGTATCTTTTGGGTATATTCCCAAGAGTGGTATAGCTGGGTCTTCAGGTAGATCTATTTCCAATTTTCTGAGTAACCTCTAGATTGATTTCCAGAGTGGTTGTACCAGTTTGCAATCTGCAACAGCAATGGAGGAACATTCAGCAAAAGAAGGTCCAGCAACAGGACTGATGTGGGATCCAGCTCAAGGGGAGGTCCCAAGGCCTCACACTAATACTGACGCTATGGAACACTCACAAAAAGGGACCTATCATGATTGCCCTCCGAAAGACCCAACAAGAAGCTGAAAGAGTCAGATATTTGCACACAACCAATGGACAGAAGCAGCTGACCCCTGTAGTTGAATTAGAAAGACTGAAAGAACCTGAGGAGAAGGGCAATCCTGTAGGAGGACCATCAGTCTCAATTAATCAGGATCCCTGAGATCTCTCAAACACTGGACCACCAAACAGACAGCATACTCCAGAATAACCTGTTATGATATGAGGTCCCCAACACACATACAGTAGAGGACTTTCAGGTCTGTGTTCATTCAGAGATGATGCACCTAACCCTCAAGAGACAGGAGGCCCCAGGGAGTTTATAGGTAAGGTGGGCGGTATGTGGGGAGTGGGGGCTTCCACATGGAGATGGGATGGAGTGGTGGGGAGGTGTGGGAAGTGGAACAGATGGAGGGTGGATGGGGGTGAGGAATGGAATGTGGAGGGTAAAAATTAAATAAAAAAAAATAAATTGAAAAACATTGCAAACCTTAGAAGTTTACCAGAATGCCCTTTCTCATGGTAAATAGATATGTGAACCATTGTACACATATAGAATGGAATGTTGCTACATGCATGTGCACAGGAACTAAATATCCACGAAAGAACATGATGAAAACTTTATGCAAATTTAGTAAGTTAAAAGAAGAGAGATAGAAAGACTGAATGTTATATAATTCTAACTTAATAGCAATCTGATGAATGCAAACCCAGAAAAAGTAAAGGCATTGTGCATGAGGAGGGTAGTTGTGAAAAGAGCAGCAGGGAGATTTTCTGAGAGTCAAACACTTCCATATAATACAATAGTGGTGGCAAACCCACATGATATACAGCACCAATACTGCATTCTACATGACCCATAAAGGTTATATGATTATTTGTTGATGTGAGTGAATAACTATAAGAAATGTAAAACTCTGAAGACAGATACTGGTACTAGAAGAAACAATATGTGTGGGAGAATGGAGACCTAGAACATATCTTTAGAAGAAACAATATGTGTGGGAGAATGGAGACCTAGAACATATCTTTAGAAGAAACAATATGTGTGGGAGAACGGAGACCTGGGACATATCTTTGACTGAAGCTTAGTTTTACTATGAATTAAAACTACTTCAAATAAAATGTATTAACTAACATTCTGAAATGTGTCTTAGAGACTTTGTTTATGGCGAAGGTAAAAAATAGATACGTATAGCATTGGAAAATTCCAGAGACCTGCTGTCAATGCCTAGGAGATGATATGCAGGAAATAGTTGATGAGGTTTGTGCTACTAAACAGATCCCTTGGCCACAGTGTGGAGACCCGTTTGGTGAAGGTGACCATATACCATATGAAGGGAGTGCACTGATGGACAGAATGTTGCAGGTCTTTCAGGAGAGAGGTGGCTGTGTCTAAAAGAAAGTTGCTGGAGAGAAAGGAGTAAATACTTTGATATTTAGCAGTAGAGGTGGCAATCTTCTTGAGAAATTGAGCATCCTTATGCGACACTCATTTGATGGGGCAGGCAAATTGATGATTACTGCATCTGTAAGTACAGATACTGTGGCCCCATTTACATGTTAACAAAGTTCTGCCTGCAAAGTACAGCATGAATTGCCTCTGTCATTAAGCAGAGATTGAATATCCACAATGAGGAAAATTTCTTCTGACTCTGTAAATGGCTATGGGTGTTATTTGAATTTGACAAAAGGATTCACAGATCATGTGGTTTGCTCTCTTTGTCATTGAGTCTGCAAGCTAGTGAGCAATGTGGCCATTTATTCTGGAAGAAATAAGCACCCGACCAAATCAGAAGGCTGAGTAATGGCTCTCTGTAATATTCTCATCAGAACTCATTCTGGCATCAAGCTAAGTTCCCCAGACAAATTACCGAGTTTCACACATAAATTTTTCTTTTCCATATTCCTCCCAGCCAAAGCTTTATCCCAACTTACTTTAAATTTCTCTCCTGTTTTTCTTTTCTCCCATAAAATAAATGCCATTGCTTTCACCTCAGAGTGCCTTCTCCATTTTATTTTCTCATAACAAATTCCACTCAAGTCTCCAACAATGTATCTTGAACTGCAAATGAAGTTGGAAAAAAAACATCATTTAGATGTTAAACTATTTCGGAGAGTTAGCTCTCTTTTTCTTTCCACATGGTTTTAAAGTCTGTCATTATGCCTGAGACATAATTGGTAAATATTTGTTAAATAAACATATGAGTAAATGAATGAATCTTAGATATAATTTGTCACACCAGTCCCCTCCAATTCATGATCATATGTGCTGTTTCCCGTCAATCATTTATTCAAGCTCCCAGGCTTCTCCTCCCAGACATGACTCATGGTAATAATGACATAATAAATTAGATAATCGGCTAATATATTGTCTTATAATGTTTAAGGTCCCTTCCATGTGTCTTATTCACTAATCGATTGTACTTAGTGCATGACTGCAACAAAAAAGTACCTTTTTGCAAATTAATAATGATATATAAAATAATTAGACCAGATGAAGGCTGCTCGATAAATGTAGGATTGCCGCTTCAGATTTACCCTGATACAGTAGCTAAGGAAATGACAGTCCAGAGAATCCCAGGGACCTCTTTTATAGCTGGGAAGAAGGCAGGGTCATGTTTCCAACTATGTCTCCTGATCCTGTGGCCTGTGCTTTGAAATGGAAACTGTGCTACACTGCACAATTTAAGATGTGATGTATTCATTTAAAGCACCAAAGATCACATTTTAGTAAGAGGAAGGGTTTGTAGTCGGAGAGGAATCAATTCAGCCATATGGGAGAAAGAGAACAAAAAAAAAGAACTGTTGAAAAACTTCCTTTCACTTTGTGCAATACGGATTGTCACAGGAATCAAATTTGGCACATGCTGTAAAGCAAAGAAAAAAAATAGCTCACAATGGATGGAAAATATGACTTGCATGTTGTCTGTGCTGTAAAAATTCTGAAGAGGGTACCAGATGACTCACAGACTCTGGGCATGATGTTTGATGATAAGCTCTTTTATACATTTATCCCTAGGCAGCTAAGAGGAGAACCTGAAAAATTAAAGTCGACCTCAGACATAATGAATGCATTAAACACTGAGGTGCCAGGCTGAGGTCAGGCAGCTTTCTTGAAGGAAGTGGATGTGTCTCAGGACACCCAGTCTCCAGACAGAGTCAGGGCAAGGAACTAGCCTGCTGGGCATAAAGCATTTACATCTGTGCAGCTCTGTCGCTTCTCTTTGAGGTTGATTCTCAGCTTGCCTTCAGCAGCATCCCAAATTCAGAACCAAAGCCTTAATATGTGCCAATCAGACCTGTGACCTAAGAGCAGCCATTAAACTCTGCCTCTGACTGGTACCAACATGTAACAATAACAAATGAGTGATGGAACTTATGGACGTGTAATTGTGAGCTCCAACCCATTGTCCATAGTCAAGTCTAACTGCCATTTTTCCCTGTTACAAAACAAGCTTCCGCATAAATACTTGAACTTCAGCTAGGTCCTCATCACATACTTTCAGAACTCTGGGGAAACTTAAAAAAAAAAAAGAGTTTAAGACAACGCATCACACAGTGGTCTTCTTGAAATCCTCACTCTCTGGGATTCACTTCGCCTATGTGTGCAGTTGATGGGAGACGACCATCTCAGGAGGCAGCCTTGATCCATTGTTGAATACTAACATCAGTAGAAAACACTTGCCATTGAAAACTGACTTCCCTGTTGATGCTGCCATTCTGGCTTCTGTGACCATACAGAACTGCATGAATCATTTACATACCTTGATGTCACACTGAAGAAAAACTAGCCCATTCCAAAGAGCACCAGGCTAGGAAGATGGTTCAATAGGGAAGAGCAGACAGGCAACATGACACTGCAGGCTCTATAGGCCCTCCTCCATTTGTGTGCCTCCTCCGAATCAGAGTCAACCTAACTCAAGAAGTAGGACTGGCTACTTGTTAACTGTGATTTCATTCCCTAGCTAAAAGGGGAAACCCCACTTTACCCTATGAGATTAAATTTTCTTCTGAGCCCCTGACGAGTCTACAGTGTTAAAATTTCTAACAAACTTAACACTCAGAGAACAATCCATAGCAGAATTGTTCTCTTGAACCACCAAAACCTTAGAGTCATCTAGGTTTGACTACCATATAAGGATGTCTTCGTTGCATGCTTTTCTGGTGAGTACTGCTGTTGTTTGGATCAGTCAGTGGCAGGAATTAGAATGCTTATGATTCACACAGTGCATAATACTTGAAGAGGATTCACACTTTTCTGGGTTAAGCATTCTTATTTTTTTCACAATCTATATATGTTGAGGACTCTGATCTTGTTGTTGTTGTTGTTGTTGTTGTTGTTGTTGTTAAATTCCACAAAGACAGTCTGGATCCTAAATAATAAGAAAAATACAGTTTTTGTTTTTGATGTACATACTTCATGGATACATTTCCATCCTTTGATTTCTCTGTCTCTGTCTCTGTCTCTCTCTCTCTCTCTCTTTCTCTCTTTCTCTCTCTCTCATTCTACATCCTTCCTAGATTTGTGTCTAGGGCAAACCATTTTTTTTTTTTTTTTGGTTTTTCGAGACAGGGTTTGAATATCATATTTGACAGATGTAAGCCTATCTATTCTGTATTATTAGAATGTAATAAGAGAAAGATTGTTGCTGTTAGATTTAAAAGAGTTTATATATCTAAAGCATTTTGAATAATAAATTTGATATGAAAAAAAGGGGATGGAGTATTGAATTTTTAACTTGTTAAGCTTTAAAACAATAACATGAATGCCAGCCACAAAGTAACTAAGATCATAAGCTTTCATTTACATGAGGTACCAGAGTAGAGCAAGTTGGTGCTCAAGAATAGGGAATGTGGAAATAGAAAATCATTAGTGAATTAGCATAGAGATTTAGAATTTAGAAGATAAAAAAAAAAAAAAAAAAAAAGGTGTAGGTGATGGTAGTGGCTATCCATTGTGATGGCTAGGACTAACTGACAGCATGACAGAGCCTGGTCTTATATAGTATAAAAGGCTCTGACATGCTTATAAGGAGCTGCTTAGCCTCTGATCCTACTTATAGAGGAATGTGTTAGTTGTGTTAATTGAGGAGGAAAGTGAGGGGGGTGGCATCATTCCCAGGTCTTGGATACAGAACTGTCTAAAAGGCAGAAAGCTAGGTGAGCACAGAACAGATCATTGTTCTCTGCTTTCTAATTCTGGATACACGGTGACCAACTGCTTCTAGCTCCTGCTGGTCTGACTCCCCTGCTATGATGGACTGTATCCTTGAATTGTGAGAGAAAATAAACCATGTATTCTTGAGTTGCTTTTGTGATTGTATTTAATCACAGAAACATGAAAAGAAATTAAGATACCAGCCATCTAAATTTTCTTAATATCCACAAACTATACATTAACTTATACTGAAAAAGCCAGAGTGGGTGACCAAATCTCAGACTAGTGTTCTCAGGAAACTGAGGCAGCACTACTATGGATTTGATACCAATATAAACTACATAATAAGGGCCTGTCACACACACACACAAAAAAAGATCAGAAGTTGAGTTGATATTAAAAGTTCAATTAAAATGAAAAATGGGGGAAGTGAAATGGCTCATCAGTGGATAAATGCTCTCCCACTGTCAAGAAGATGATCTAACTGTGATTTCTAGAACTTTCATAACAGAAGAGGACTAACTGCCCCAAATGTCTTCTGATCTCTGTGTTTGGTCACTATTGCCACCACATACCCCTAGATATACATATACCAAAAATCTAACACTTATTGAAATAATTATATGCTCTTTTGAAGCTTTTTCTCAGATTCTTTTCATATCTTGTCATTATTTGTTGCTGATATTTTATATGTTGTCTTTTTATGCACCCCCACAAATTAATAAATCCTTAAAATAAAATGGAAAAGGGACTCTCTTAATATATGTATTAAGAGAATTGCATTTTAAAGTGTGAAATACAAATATAAACCTGGCCTGTGCTAATAGTGAAAATGAACTTCAATTTTATTTCTCTTTAATGGTGGCCACTTGTTTCCTGATATGTGCACATTTCTCTTATTCTTTTTTTTTTTATTAGATACTTTCTTTATTTATATTTCAAATGTTATCCTCTTTCCTAGTTTCCCCTCCAAAAATCCCTATCCTCTCCCCCCTGCCCCTGCTCACCAACCCACCCACTCCCTCTTCCTGACCCTGGCATTTCCCTATACTGCGACATAGAACCTTCACAGGACCAAGGTCCTCTCCTCCCCTTGACAACCGACTAGACCATCCTCTGCTACATATGCAGCAATAGCCATGAGACCCTCCATATGTTTTCTTTGATTGGTGGTTTAGTTTCAGGGATATCTGGGGGTACTGGTTAGTTCATATTATTGTTCCTCCTATGAGGCTGTAAACCCCTTCAGCTCCTTGGGTCCTTTCTCTAGCTCCCTCATTGGGGACCCTGTGCTACGTCCAATGGATGGCTGTAAGCATCCACTTCTGTATTTGTCAGGCACTGGCAGAGCCTCTCAGGAGACAGCTATATCAGACTCCTGTCCGCCAGCTCTTGTTGGCATCTACAATAGTGTCTGGGTTTGGTGGCTGTTTATAGGTTGGATCCCCAGGTAGGGCAGTTTCTGCATGGTTATTTCTTCAGACTCTTCTTCACACTTGTCTCTTTAACTCCTTCTATGGGTATTTTGTTCCCCCTTCTAAGAAGGATTGAAGTATCTACACTTTGGTCTTCCTTCTTGAGTTTCATGTGTTTTGCAAATTGTATCTTGGGTATTCTGAAATTCGGGGCTAATATCCACTTATCAGTGATATGTGTACATTTCTCAAACCCTGGGGTCTCTTAAAACTTTTCATTGTTCTTTAAAAGGTACCATTTAGAAATATGCATCTTTTAAAAGTCATACATTTTCCCAGACTGCAAAATCTCAAGAAGCCCTGTGAGGTTGCTCATATCCTTGTATAATATGCCTGATGTTTGCTCTGTAGCTCTTGCAGAAACACCACACCAGCCAGCCACAGAAAAAGTTAGTCCATGAATCAAGTGAATCACCATATGACTGGCAGTCTTTCTCTTTCAGTTTTATATAGAAAACAACTAGTTTGGAAGAAAACCATAATCGTACAAAACAGTCTTGTTACTAGAAACATTTTCAGGTACCTCACATGCAAAAATAAAATAGTCCACATTGGTAGCAATTCATAGAAAAAATAGGAATGTTCTTCTAAAATAAGAGAGAAGATTTGAACACAGAATGAAACCAAGTACAAACTTCATGCTCATTGATAGAAATTGGCAGAGATACCCCAGTGTGTGAGAGATGTTAAGTAAGAAAGAGGCCAAGTGTAGAAAATTCTAGGAGTAGGTGGTCAGGGACATATACCTGAAGAGAGCTCCAAGTAAGAAAGTCTACATCAAGGAGACATGGCTTCCTTGGAGAAAATAAATAAATAAATAAATAAATAAATAAATAGGAGGTGGGGGCTTGCAAATCATGATTTCTTCTGAACAGAACTTTCTTTAGCAAGCCATTGAATAATTTTCCTTTTCTTAACATTTATTTATAAATCTAAGCCTACTCCTCAAGACTCATGGATATATGGAATAAGGAAGATGGAAAAAATGTAAGAATTAAAGGTGTTGAACAACTCCAAGAAAACAGTGTCTTCCAAATACAATACATCCTTGCAGAGACTGTGACAGCCGGCCAAAAACAAGAAGTTCAAACCAGACAGAACTTCAGCAATTAGAACAGAAAATGTACACGGTCCTACCACTCACTACCAAGTTATTTGTAATTGATAGCTGCTGGGAAAGAGAAACCCAGTTTTTTCCCCAATGCAGTGTCAACACATATATTGACTACAACCCTTGGTTGGTCGGATTCCCAGGAGTAGTTGGCCAATACAAAACAGATTCCATGAGTTTTTGTGCACATTTTATTTTGTTTTAGTATTTTTTGTCTTCGTGGTTTTGTTTTGTTTACCTGTTTCAATTTTGATTTGGGGATTCTTGTTATTTTTCTTGTTGCTGTTTGTTGAGAGACATATCATGAGGTTAGGTGCAAAGGGAGATACAGAGGATCTGAGAGAAGTTGGAAGACAAGAAAGAATATGATCAATATATTTTCAATTAAATAATTATATAAATAATTTTTTTAAAGTTCAAACAGCATTTTCTCAAAACTTTATCCACAAACACCCTATCTGCTCTGAGTTGTTGGGTATTTTATTCCCAGTATGCACTGTTAAAAGGCCTTATACATTTTCAATTATCCAACTTAGAATTAATCTTGTTCTATTTAGCAATATTCAAAAAGTATGTGAGAACCATTCTCTGTTTTGTGTATAGCCCTAAAACTGAACATGCCTGAGTAGGAAGAATGTCCTTAGAAACTTAAGTCATGAGTGACTGATAGGTTGAATGGGTGAATGAAAGACACAACCTTACACCCACATTTGCCTGCACACTATATGCATAACCTGCTGCTTCTTGGATTTGCCTTGGGCAGACATTTTTCCTTTCAAAAGGAGAGAGCATGCAGTGCCACTATTCCGCATTATCTGGAATCACTGCTTGCATCTAGAATGTCTCATTGCTGCAAAAGGCCTCATTTAATCCTCATAATACCTGTGGCGGTCGTGTTGTTCCCCATCTTGGAGATGAAGAAAGTCACATACAGGACGTGCACTGAGATTTTTCTGCCCAAATCCCTTGCTCTTTCCTCCAAATGAGACTCTGAGCCTCTCAGTAGCTGTGGTGCTGAAATGAAAGAAATATAAATGTGAGAGGAACACTAATCTCTTTTGACTTTATGTTTTTCTTTTCCTGCTTTTCATTTCTATGATATTATTCTGAGAGAAGAGAGGAAAAGAGGCAAGGGTGTGTGAGTTTATGTGTGTGTGTGTGTGTGTCTGTGTGTGTGTAGAGAAAAAGAGACAGAGATCAATACAGAGACACAAAGAGAAAAACACAGATATAGAAACATAAAGAGATTAGTTTTTTTTTCTAATTTTTTTTTGCCGTTGCTCTATAGTTAATCAACTAAACTTTTGACAACTTCTCATATAATAGTCAATTCATAATCCTAACATTGAGTTGGGTACTTTCAGAATCTCTATAATCATATGGTGACATCTCCCTTATTAAGGTTGTGATTTTCCTTTTCATAAACACACGAACACACAAACACACACACACACACACACACACACACACACACACACACACACACACATTCAAATATATATATTAGTTTTAACTCACTTGTCCTGATAATCTACAGTGTGGAAATAGATGCAATTTGTTATTGTGAAAATTTTCTAGCTATAAATCTAACTTAAGTTAGTAAGAATTATAGAACCTTAAAATTTGGAAAGAGTCTTAGAGGTCATTACATTGAAAAGCCGGCTGAATAAAACTTGCCTCAAGAGCTTGGTAAAAATACAGATATTACAACCCGACCCATAAATTTAGATTTAGTAGGTATGGAAAAATACCCAGAAATTAGTCCTTTTATGAATGTCTCCAAGGTATTCTGATGCACAGCCAAACCCAAGAAGCCATGAAATATAGACTAGCAGTTTGCAAATGTTATTAAATCAGTAGGAGACATTTTTTTTACTTTTTACTTAGAAGCAGAATATATGAAACAAACTGCAGACCTGTTCAATTGATGGGAGGATGACAGGGCTGTCAGTTCCCCTTCCTTCATGGACCACCATGAGAAGTAGAGTTTAAAAACAACTAACACAAGGTAAGTCCTCCACAGTGCTACTAAGAGATGTTCATTCTATTTAATAGTGACATTAAAATGTCCCATTTATAAACAGGTTCACTGTTGAGATGGATGTATTTATTAGGCAGTAATATTTCATACCCTGAGTTACTCTGGCAAGTTTCCCAACAAAATTGAATAGTTTGATTATATAAAACCAAATATATTTCTGGTACAAGCACAACATTTGGTCTTTCCTTTCACTATTGGTTTGTCCTATTCTAATTACCATTTTTCTATACTTACTTAGACTGCATTCTTCCCTGATAGACATATAAGAAGTAATATTTAGAATATATAATGTTTTTCAAGAAATCCTGTAGTACAACCAATTTAAGCTTATCCCAAACTAGCAGACAAATAGATAAGACTCAGCCTATGGTTATTTTATTTGGCTTTGACAATTTCTTGGGGGGGGGGGGCACAACCCTAATCTACTCTTCTAACTGCTAGTCTGGCTACCTTCCCAGGAGTATACCTGAGAACTCAGAAAGAGCATGTGAAAGAACTACAGACATGTGCAAGGTTCTGAGCAGGCTGTGATGCTCTTCTGCAGCACATTGCCAGGGCATCACACCCTCCTCAGAACCTGTCCATCTCAGTAGACACTGAACACTGGTTTCCAAACTACTCAGTTTGTAAGATGATATTTCAGCGGTGTAAACATTTTAATTATATTTTTCAAAACCAAGGCGGCAGTTAATGGAGGAAATTCTTTTTTTCTTTAAAAGTGAAAATGTATAAAAACTCATGTGAAAGACTGCGTTCTTACCACACAACTTTAAAAAGTATATGGCTAGTAGCATACATTTGAAATGAAAGAAAGGAGAATATTGAGGATTAAAGGATTAATCAGGAATGGGGGTGTGGGAGAGTAGAAGTAGGGGTGTATTAACTAAAACTAAAACTAAAGAGCTGTGAAAAATCCTTTGGGACCCCACAAATTAATAATATATTTTCAAAACATAACTTCAGATAAAGAGTGGAAACACAATTTCTCTGCATGAATGGGTAGGTTGCTACCAGAAAACATAGGAGAAAATGAAAAATGTAGAACAAGGCATGAAATTATTTCTCAGGAATTTTTGGTCAGAGAAGTCTAAGGGACCTACAGAATAACACATGCTATTGCTATTACCTCTAGTTATTCACCAAAGCTCCATGGTAAGCCTCTATTGCTGAAGACAGCACAATTAGACTTCAGAATATTGATAAATCAATAACAAATCAATCAGAGTGATGGGAAGTGAATGCATCAATGCTGTTACTCTAACGCTGCACTTGAATGCTGCAGTAAAGACCTGCTACATAAGAAGTGTTTCTGGCACAATGATGGCCTGGCTCATACAGTGAACCTACCACTTTCTCGTGGTGGGGAGGACTTCTCCATAGGAGGGAATTTCATGATTGGTCCAATCATCCATTTCAAAAGCCTGTGGTTGGGGAGGCCATAGGTCATGAGGTAGAAGCTATTGTTATTTTGAAAACTAGTTATGTTGCCAAATTGACGTGTAAATATTTGTGTTTATATCCATAAACTATGGCTGCTTTTAATGTGTCTGTAGTGTGCATTGCAATATTATGTGAGATGTAAGATCTGCATATGGATATTGGAACCAACCACCCAAGTGTCATGCCAATGAAAACACCAAATAAACCTTGAACAGTGGAAAAAAAAAAAAAAGACTGTAGAAAGAAAAGCTGTTTTCAAGGTGAGCAGAAGTTAGCAGAGTGATTCAGACTCACAGAATACTGAGAACAACAACAACAACAACAAAAACAAGGTGTCCAGCCCCAAGGAGAACCACCACCAAGGCTCAGGGAACACAATCTTAAACAGGACGGAAATAATGTATGAAACAAAAGAACAGGGAAGAGTGCTATCTTCCAGGCATGGCATAGCTATTGTACTCAGGAACTCTCAGCTGCTATGGTTGCCTTTATGAGACCTGAACAAGATTAAGCCACTCAAAATTGTATACACAGCATTCTCTCAGGCTCTTGCCTTATTGGAGAAATATTGGCAGCAGATAATTGCATATGAAGGAGAATCATTCTTTTGTGAGGATATGGCAACTTGTAGGATTTGAGTACTCCAGTTAGTACCCTACTGACATTGACCTTTGAGCAGCATTAAATGGACTTATTGAAAGAGAAAGAGACAGAAAGAAAGTTGGGAGCAGAGATATAGAGGAATATAAGGTAGGAGTTGGAGGAAGAGAATGCTAGATAGACAATTATATCTCAGTGTATGAAATTCCAAAAATTAAAAAATATGTATTTTTTAGTTTTGAATTCTTTCATATTCGGTATAGTTGATACTCTTATGGAAAATATGTAGATTATTTTGTGAATGAATGGCATTTCCTGTTATGTTAATATACACAATCAGAAGTCTGTGAATTATTCTCATTTACCTTTTAATTAAATTTAAATTTTATGGGTATGTGTCTGTTTTTGTGAGTTTATGCAATGTGCATAAAAGAGTAGAAGTGACTATGTGCACAGATGCTAAAAGTGGGTACTAGGTCCACTGTAGTTGGCATTACAAGTGTTTTCTTGATGCTCAGTTTGCTATATGGGTGTGTTGAACTAAATTCTTGTTCTCATGAAAACACTGCCAGTATTTGTAACTGCTGAACCATTTCTCCTGTGTGCCATCTATTTTTAATAAACACTCCTGTGCTATTTTGGATGTGTTTATATACATTTTAATGATTAGTGTTAGCTGGGCATGTTGGCGCACACCTTTAATCCCAGCACTTGGGAGGCAGAGGCAGGTGGATTTCTGAGTTTGAGGCCAGCCTGGACTACAAAGTGAGTTCCAGGACAGCCAGGGCTATACAGAGAAATCCTGTCTCGAAAAACCAAAAAAGAAAAAAAAAAAAAGATTAGTGGTTTATATACTAGAAATAAAACCAAAGAAAACAATAAAATCATTATCTGATTGAAAGTAAACTGAGTTTTTAAAATTAATTTTGATGTAGAAATCTACTACTTTGGTCTTACAAACACTGAATGATATTTCTGTGAAAAGATGTTTAGAGAGAGGAAGTTTAAAGTTTGGTTCATAACTTTAATGAAGTAAAGATCCAGAGGTAGATTTGTATGGGACTTTCAAGTTTAATTTGGAGAAAACTTCAGTAGCACCAAGCATTTGGAGCAGACAACTACTTCAAAGGCAATGAATCCATGGTAGTCTCTCTGCTCTTAGGGACACTGCCCACAAGCTTTCTCCTCATATCTCTCTTTACTAACTCACCAAGGCTGAATCTCCTAAGATTAATTAACCAAGACCTTTCATGAGGTCAGATTAGCCACAAGAAGGACAGAAGGCATGCGAGACTTTGAAGAAGCAATCAAATTGTCTACAGTGTCCAAATTTTAAAGTTTCTATGTAAGTATAAAGAGAGATGGAGACACAGGGGTAAGAAGTAGGAAGAGAAAAGGAGCAGGAGAGAAGGCAGAAGTAAAAAATAAAGTCAAGCCTAACATAAGCACCTATTACTTGTATGGATATTCAAGTTTAAGTTCATATCAAATGCAATCAAATTCAAGATTTCTGACATCCATTAAAGAATTCATTAATTTGTTTTTATTTTGGTCTCACTGATCCTTAAATATATACTTCCTGTGGTTACAGCATTTCCTTGAGAATGTGTACCAGTAACATTATTATTCAATATATAAATTATACATTCTGGTGATTTTCATGCTTTGAAAATCAGTTGCTAGTTAGTTCATATTGTTCTTCCACCTATAGGGTTGGAGACCCCTTCAGCTCCGTGGGTACTTTCTCTAGCTACTCCCTTGGGAACCCTGTGTTCCATCTAATAGCTGACTGTGAGCATCCACTTCTGTGTTTGCTAGGCACTGGTATAGCCTCACATGAGACAGCTATATCAGGGCCCTTTCAGCAATTACTTGCTGGCATATACAATAGTATCTGCATTAAGTGGCTGATTATGGGATGGATCCCTGGCTGCAGCAGTCACTGGTTGGTCCATCCTTTTGTTTCAGCTCCACACTTGATCTCTGTAACTCCTTCAATGTGTGCTTTGTTCCTAATTCTAAGAAGGGGTGAAGTGTCCACACTTTGATCTTCATTCTTCTTGAGTTTCATGTGTTTAGCAAATTGTATCGTGGGTAATCTAGGTTTCTGGGCTAATATTCACTTATCAGTGAGTACATGTTATGTGAGTTCTTTTGTGATTGGGTTACCTCACTCAGGATGATGCCCTCCATATCCATCCATTTGCCTAGGAATTTCATGAATTCATTGTTTTTAATAGCTGAGTAGTACTCCATTGTGTAACTGTACCATAATTTCTGTATCCATTCCTCTGTTGAGGGACACCTGGGTTCTTTCCAGCTTCTGGCTATTATAAATAAGGCTGCTATGAACATAGTGGAGCACGTGTCCTTATTACCAGTTGGAACATCTTCTGGATATATGCCCAGGAGAGGTATTGCAGGATTCTGTGGTAGTACTATGTCCAATTTTCTGAGGAATCATATATAACAGAAGATGGCCTAGTTGGCCATCATTGAGAAGAGAGGCCCCTTGGTCATGCAAACTTTATATGCCCCAGTACAGGGGAACACCAGGGCCAAGATGTGGGAGTTGGTGGGTAGGGGAGCAGGGTGGGGGATGGGGAGGGTTTAGGGGACTTTCGGGATAACATTTGAAGTGTAAATGAAGAAAATATCTAATAAAAATTGAGAAAAAAAAAAGAAAATCAGTTGCTGTGACTGTGAGATAGAAATCCCATCCCTTACTTGATGTCCCGTCTTCCTACTGGAGGTGGACTCTATAAGTTCCCTCTCCCTATTGTCAGGCATTTCATAGTCACAACTCCAACCCATAATTGTTCCTGTCTGAAAGAATTACTGGAATAGAAATGGAGAGGAGTATGAGGAAATGAAGGTCTAGTGACAGGCCCAAAGTGGAGCTCAAGGGGAGGTCCCAAGGCTTCACACTGTTACTGAGGCTATGGAGCGCTCATAAAAAGGGACCTATCATGATTGCCTCCAAACAGACCCAACAAGCAACTGAAAGAATCAGATGCAGATATTTATACCCAACCAATGGACAGAACCAGATGACCCCTGTTGTTGAATTAGGGAAAGGCTAAGAAAAGCTGAGGGGATGTGCAACCCTATAGGAGGACCAGCAGTACCAGCAGTCTTTTTTTGTTGTTGTTTTGTTTTGTTTTGTTTTGTTTTTCGAGACAGGGTTTCACTTTATAGCCCTGGCTGTCCTGGAACTCTGTAGACCATGTTGGCCTCGAACTCAGAAATCCACCTGCCTCTGCCTCCCGAGTGCTGGGATTAAAGGAGTGCACCACTATGCCCGGCTGAGGACCAGCAGTCTTAATTAGTCTGGACTACCAAGATCTCTCAAACACTGGACCACCAAACAGACAGCAGACACCAGCTGATATGAGTCCCCTCCCCAACATACATACAGTAGAGGACTTCTGGATCTGTGTTCATTCAGAGGTGATGCACCTAATTCTCAAGATACTGGAGGACCCAGGGAGTTTAGAAGTTTGGTGGGGTGGGGGTGGTGACATCCACATGGAGACAAGTGGATGGGAAGGAAGTATGGAATATGGAGCAGTTGGAGGGTGGATTCAGGGGAGAGGAATAAAATATGGAGTGTAAAGATATAAATTAATTAAAAAAGAAAAACATGAAAAGAGACACACATAAACAAAAAGAAAATTAGTTGTTAAATATTTTCAAATTGAAACATTGTGTATCCAGTATCCTTTTAAAAGTCCAAATGTCGTTTTTCACTTTCTCAATTTTTTGTATATTTTATTATTTTACATGTAGGAACATTTTGTCTGCAATTGTGTGTGTACAACACATGTATGTCTGATGTCTGAGAAGTCAAGAACTAGATTTACAGAAGTCTGCGAGGTATCTCATGAATGTTAGGATTCAAACCTAGGTACTGCAAATGAGTAGTCAGTGTTATTAACCTCTGAGTCATCATTCCAGCCCCACTTTTGCCTGTGATAATTTCTTCTTACATGAATTTGCTTTGTAGTCTTCTGAAGAGGTCAAAAAGATTCAATTTAACAGAAACTTGGAGGAAATCAAGAAACTTACTGCAGCAATGACTACAATTTCTCCCTGTTGTTTCCTTCTGAGCAAACTCCCATCTAAAGAGTTCATTGATAATTTTAGAAAATAAAACTGTCAAAAGAGAAAAATAAGTTATAAGTAAAATGTTTTGCATAGGAAATCCAAGTCAAGTCCAGGGGGAAGAAACCCTTGTTCTGTCTTCCATGGTTCCTGAAGGGCTTATGTTGCCCCTGTGTTAAAAGAAATTAAAGGTCTTTGCCGATGGGATGGGTCTCAATTTTGGCCAGATATTGATTGGCCATTCCCTCAGTCTCTGTCCCATATTTGATCTTGCATTTCTTGTAGACTGGAGAAATTTTGGGTTAAAAGTTTTGTAGGTGGGTTGTTGTGCTTATCCTTCCACTGGGAATCCTGCCTGGTTAAAGGCTGTCTCTTTATCTTATCTCACTGGTATTCATCTCTGCTATGCCTACGTGCATTGACTCCTGGGAGCCTCCACCATTCTAAGTTTCTTCCATGTCCTGGAGATGCCATTCCACCCCCAGAACCCTGTGAGGTGCATATTTACATTCATTCACCTGGCCTTCTGGACCTCTCTTCTGTCTCTCCCAACAACTTTTTATTACCCCCTCCCAATCCCCCTATTCCCTTCTCTTTCCCCTCCCCTACCTAGTTTCCTCAATCCATCTGCCTTCTCTGACTATTTTATTCCCATTTCTAAGGAAGATTCAAGGTTACTTGCTTTGGCTTTCCTTCTTGTTTAGCTTCTCTGGGCCTGTGGAGTGTATTATGGGTATCCTGTACTTTATGGCTACATACCATGGATGTTCTTTTGGGGTCTGGGTTATTTCTCAATCCCTGATATTATTAATGAAACACCGTTATGCTTGCCAGACAGGAGCCTAGCATATCTGTCCACTGAGAGGCTCCATATAGCAGCTGATGGAAACAGATGTAGAGGCCTACACTCTAACATTGGAGTGAGCTAAGGGACACTTATGGCAGAGTTGGGGAACTGAGGGTCCCAAAGGAGAGAGGAATTCCAAAAGAAGACCAACAAAATCAGCTAATCTGGACTCTTGTGGGCTCTCAGAGACTGAGCCACCAACCAAATAATATACACATGCTAGACCAAGATCCCTGACACAGATGTAGCAGATGCGCAGCTCACTCTTCATGTGGGGCCCCAACAACTAGAGGAGGGGCTGTCTCTAAAGCTGTTGCCTGCCTGTGAAATATGTTCCCTAACTGGACTATCTTCATTGGTCTCAGTCGCATAGGATGCAACTTGCCCTGCAGAGACTTGATCTGCCAGGGTAGGGTGATGCTGAGAGCTGAGTATACCTTCTCAGAGTAGAAAAGAAGCAGGATAGGGGAGGAGTTGTATAGGAGAGACTGGGAGCATGGGCAGAGATCTGGATGTTAAATGAATGAATGAATGAATGAATGAATGAATGAAGAAAAAAGAAATGGGTGGATTTTAAAGTAATATTCTCATTAGAGTATAACAAAACTGAGTTTTCAATGAACAAGTAATAACACCTAGTAGAAATTATACCTAAATGTACTAAATGCTTGTTTTCTGAGATTGTTTTTAATATAATATTTTGTGCATATGTCTATGGGGATGTGTGAAAGAGAGAAAGAGAAAAACATGAGGTGTGCCTTTTTGGTGTTCTTCATCATGATTTTTTTGAGACCAGGTCTCTTGTATTTTTGTGGTAGGCATGGACTTAGGCTGGACTGACTGGCCACCCTACGTCAAGAATTTGCCAGGCATGGTGGCGCACACCTTTAATCCCAGCACTTGGGAGGCAGAGGCAGGCAGATTTCTGAGTTTGAGGCCAGCCTGGTCTACAAAGTGAGTTCCAGGACAGCCAGGGCTATACAGAGAAACCCTGTCTCGAAAAACCAAAAAAATAAAAATAAAAAAATAAAGAATTTGCTTGCCTCTATAACTCTTTCCAGGGGTATTTTTGTTCCCCATTCTAAGAAAGTATCCACTTTTAGGTCTTCCTTCTTCTTGAGTTTCATGTGTTTTGCAAATTGTATATCCACTTATCAGTGAGTGCATACCATGTGTGTTCTTTTGTGATTGGGTTACCTCACTCAGGATGATATCCTCCAGATCCATCCATTTGCCTAAGAATTTCATAAATTATTTGTTTTAATAGCTGAGTAGTACTCCATTGTGTAAATGTACCACATTTTTTGTATCCATTCTTCTGTTGAGGGACATCTTCTGTTGAGGGACATCTGGCTTCTTTCCAGCTTCTGGCTATTATAAATAAGGCTGTTATGAACATAGTGGAGCATCTGTCCTTATTACAAGTTGAAACATCAAAGTCTAGAGGTAAGACTGAAGGAAGGACCATCCATAGACTGACCCACGTGGGGATCCATCCCATAAACAACCACCAAACCCAGACACTATTGTAGATGCCAACAAGAGCTGGCTGATAGGACCCTGATATAGCTATCTCTTGTGAGGCTATGCCAGTGCCTGGCAAAAACAGAACTGGATGCTCACAGTCATCTATTGGATGGAAAACAGGGCCCCCAGTGGAGGAGCTAGAGAAAGTATCCAAGGAGCTGAAGGGGTCTGCAACCCTATAGGAGGAACAACAACATGAACTAACCAGTACCCCTAGAGCTGCTGTCTCTAGCTGCATATGTAGCAGAGAATTGCCTAGTTGGCCATCAATGGGAGGAGAGGCCCTTGGTCTTGCAGTATAGGGGAATGCCAGGGCCAGGAAGCAGGAGTGGGTGGGTTGGGGAGCAGGGGGGGAGGAGGGTAAAGGGGACTTTCAGAGAGGAAACTAGGAAAGGGTATAGCATTTGAAATGTAAATGAAGAAAATATCTAATTAAACAAAAGAAAAAAAAAAAAAAAAGAATCTGCTTGCCTCTGCCTCTCCAGCTCTAGGATTATAGGCTACCATGTACTTGCCTGACAAATCTCTCTCCTAAGATATAATCATTACTTTTTGTAATGTTTTAGAAATGCCTTGAAAGCATCTTAGTTATGTTTTGCTGTCTTAATAGATGGTTTTATTTTTATATTAAATAGGAAATGTTAATCCCATTGTTAACTCTGTATATTCCACGAAACCTGCATTGTAAAGCCTAAGTCTAAAACCATTACCCACAGGGTAGTTACTTGATCAGCTTTAAGCCTTAGTGTCTAGAGCACATAGTGTACCAATCCAGTGAAAAACTCCATGAACTGTTTCTTTTCATGCATAAAGAATTAGCTCAGTGTGCTTAAAAGCATTAAAGGAACAAAATTGAACCAAGAACACTGACAGTAAGAACACTGTGAATAAGCAAAGTGTTAAGCCAAAGATCACCACCAAACAAAGTAAGGAGCTTGAGCTTTGGCCAGGGACGAGGCTTCAGTTTTGACTTTTCTTTTAGTTTCGATTCTCTTGCTATGAAGAGATACCATGGCCAAACCAACCCTTATCAAAGAAAGCATTTAATTGTGGGCTTACTTACAACTGAAAAGGGTTGGTCAATTTATCATCATAGTGGGAGCATGGTAGCAGGCAGATTAGCATGGTGTTGGAGAAGTAACAGAGAGTTTTATATTCTGATCCACAGGTGGAGGGCAGAGAGAGAGGGGAGGAGAGGAGAAGGGAGAAGGGGAAGAAAAGAGGGAAGGGGAGGGACAGGGGACTAAGCATGCAAATACATGAATGTATGGGGCAACGTTTTCATTCAAACCACTACATTTCCCTTGATTATTTGTTTTGAGTAAATTCTATATTTGGGCAAGATCTGGAAGCAGACTGTAATATGTATGCCACTTAAGATCCAGTATGTGAATTTTTTAACATTATCTGACTCAAATATAGTTTAAGTTTGAACTGATTATTTGGGTTTTAAATCTTTTACTTGCTTAGACTTAATCCCTCTTAATCGTTTTAACAAACTTGTTATTTTCTGATATTTTTGGAATGCTTCCAATGTGCAACCTGAAGCATTGTTTTGTTATTTCCATTGGGAGCTATAGTATACTCTCATTTATGGAGCTATGAGAGTAGAATTTGAATTGTAAGATTTAATTAAGACAAGAGTCATCTTACAAAATATTTGGCAACATTCTTTCCCTGAATGATGCTTTAGTCTAACTGCTTCATAAAGCAGTGACTATGGTAGGCTAGTTTGCTGAAAGATGAATGAAATTTTCATCAAAGGTCTCCAAATTAACGCTGCGCTTAAATCTTTTTTTCTAATGCTATGGAATTTGATACTTAAGGTTTAATATTTTATATGCTGAGAAAAGGCACCATTTCTTCTTCAAACACAAAAATTAAACTATGACTTAGAGTGAATTTCCATTTGTAGGATGTTAGAGAAGGAGTAACAGACAAATGTTTCTTTTGTCCTATTTCTCACTTTAAGTCTATCTTGAGATATAGAACCAAATATTCAAGAGTCAAAAGAATAGTGGTCAGAGGCTGATGAATTTTGTAGATATTCATTCACTATATCCATACAAAGTCACAAGGAGCACTCTTAAATCATTTTTCCTATACTCCTAAACACACAGATACATACATTCACATAGAAACACACAGAGAGATGTACATATACACATATAGACACAGACACGCTGGCATGCATGTACACAAACATACATAGGCATGCACATGTGCACACATACAAACACACACACACATAGCCTCCAAAGTCTTTTTAAAAGGCAAAATTTTCAATAGCAATGTAACATTCATAACATAATTTGAAGTATAGTGTTATACAATAGCTTTAGATATAAGGAAGTGAAATCCCAGGTTAAATTATCATGTTGGTTCCTTTATTACTTTATTCTGCATCTAATATGAGAGCACACTGAGGTCTACCACTGGGAATTACTTATTTAATCATTGAAAACACATGAAAGTGGCCAAATGCTGAAGTTGTTAAGTACAATCCTCAACACACTTTCATTAAAGCAGTGTGTTAGCCAAGGAACATAGAGCCAGCAACTCCTGGGAGACGCTAAGACAGTCAACAAGGATGAATACAAATTGACTAATGAAAGCAGCTACAAGTTGGTAAGAAGCCCAAGTTTTAGAAGAATTAAAAAAATACTTTCAAATCTGCTATTATAAATTTTGCTTTTAATCTGATTTTAGTTTAATGCATAAGGCTCTTGTGTTTTATCATTCTATTTAAGGGGACCTTACTTCCTCCATTGAAATATTTGGTTGTACCATTTTAAAAGTAGAACTTTATTAACTGCCTACATGAAAGTCTTGATATACACATCTCTAAACAAAATGATGATACTTTAGATCCATTATTATGTCTTATGGATGGGATGTTTGTTGGTTTGTTTTTTTTTTTTTTTCTTTTTCTCAAAATCCATGTTGTGACTCCATGTTGTGACAGCCAGTGTGATAATATTTACCCATGGAAGCTTGGAAGATGAGAATGGGACTCCATGTTATATTTCCTATAATTAAAATGAAATAACAAAATGGTACTGTACAGACCTTTTCCTTGAGAGTAAAAATGTCAACCTTGGAGGGAACCTCCTTAAGATATAGGGTGTTAGAATGAAGGTGAAACAACAGGATGTTCTAAAGGTACTTGGGTATTTCATCCTGTGCAAAAGCTTTAAGCTTGAGATATATACAACTCAAAAGCTTCAGGAGGTTCCCCAAACTCATCAGCTTTATTAAGCCTCTCCTTTCCTAAGAATATAACAGCAGTAAGGACAGCTGGGATACATTTTCAGAAGAGCTGAGATTGCTAGAAATGGCTCAAACCATCTGAGGAGCTCGGAAATAGTTGAAACCTGTGGAACTTTTTGGAATGGCTCAATCCAACTGAGACATGAAGAAAGGAACCTGTCCAACCTGTTCTGATGAATGTTGTACAGTATGCTCCAGGTTAACAGTTTTCATGAGGTGTCACTCATGCAAGAGTGAGTTTTTTGTGGTTCAGCTGTCTTTGAGTCATCTCTGCTCATGTAAGTTACTCTTAACCCAGATATGTTACTCCAATAAAGCTCATTGGCTTACCAAGAGGAACTTTGAAGGTATCCATACTTAGGTCTATCATCAGTTATCTCTCTGGATGAGTGGATGTTTGTGCACGTATCTCCTAAAATAGTGTCATACACAACAGATGTCTAACTTATAGATAAATATGACTTTGTTTCATAAGGCATGAGCCAGAGAGAATTAGCATGTGCATGCACACACACACACACACACACACACACACACACACACAAAATCTGACTATTTTACTATAAACAGTCAAATTGACCCTATGTGCCTCTATGTGACCTGAATCAAATTGACATTCCTTAACCTATTTCTGCAATGGAAAGATGAGGAGGTTAGACCAAACCCATTTGACTAGGTGAAGTCATAAACAAAAAGAGACAAAAGGCTCCATAATGTGGCTGGCAAGTGATAAGGACTGCATTAAGGCTGAATAGTTCATCCTTCCTCAATGACATCCTCAAAAGTCATAGCTCCTCAGAGTTAAAAGCAAATGATGCTAGTTGACCATTCTCCTGCTATTTGGGCAAGAAACTTGTAGGCTCACTTTTCTATTCCTGCCAACATTCCACTGAATATTAATAAATACTTTGCTTTTATGATGTCAAGAAGAAACATTTCACCATTTAAATAGATCTTCTGAAATGTATTATCCCTATATGGGAATATGTTATTACCCTCTAAAATCTGGTTGTTTTCCAAGGGCCTTGAAACAAAACTCTAAAACTGTCTGAATAATATACAAATAACTCAGAGTAGTAATTTTTGTAAGCACAATATATGCTGGAAAAACATATTTTGTTTGCTGATGAGAATTCAATCATACCTAAGGCAGGTGTCCTCAAGGAACCAAAACCAGTGAAAAACTGACTAAAAGAAACATCTTAGAGTATAACGGCAGCTCAGATAGTCATAACTATAAGACATAGTGACATTGACAGAAAAAAAAGTTCAGTTGTGATTCATGGGGCAAACAGGCTTTCTCGGTATATAAAAATGAGCAAATAGGAGAGATATTCACTGTTCTTTGAACCTTATAGTTTACTTCAAGAAACAATACAGTTAATATAAAATAAATTAAGCTTTAAAGGGACTGATATATGTAACATAACACTTCTCTTTATAGTCTTCTATTCCAGGAGGAGCAATTCAAGTTACAACATTGCAATGAGCAATTTTATTAATCAATTAGAACTAGTTGTTACTGTATTACTGATACCTAGTTACAGTCATGTTAAAATAACAATGACCTTTGACTTCATCATTTCCTGATGCTGTGATAAGATACTCTGACAAAAGCAACTTAGAGGAGAAAGGACTGATGTTAGGTCACAGCTCAAGGTATGAACCATGATGTTGAGAAATTTCAGGCAGTAGGAACTTGGAGCAGGCTATCTGCTGGTGGAAAACGGCAATGCATGCTGCTGCTAAGATTCCTCTTACTATATCCACCAAGCAAGTGCTGTGACCCACAATGGGATACTTTTTCTCACATCACACATCATAACAACAACAACAACAACAAAAAAATCAAGATAATCTCTCCTAGGCATGTTCAGACCCTGTTTCCCAGATGATGCTAGATCCTGTCAAATTGACATTCTTCACTATCACCTACCCCTTACATTAGAACTATGTGCACATTTCATTCCAGATCTGTCTAGTAGCTGCCATTCTTCAAAGAATAGCAGGATCTTTGTTCTTCCAGACAAAGAACTTGGAAGTCAGACTAACCCAAAAATGTGTTAATTCGGGTTTCACGAGAATAAGAAGAGAACATCAACAATACTAAGACTTCTTTCTCAAAAATGAGGAACATGGGAAACAGAAACTCATTTCCACCCTCCAGATGCCTCGCTCAGCGATTGTACTGGCTCCTACAGTCCTTGTTCTTGACTACTTAAAAAATAAGTTCACATCCTCATTTGCATCAATTAACATTCCAAGAATTCTAACAAATTCTGTTCATGAGCTCTGTTTATACTACGTTTTTTTTCTTCATCACATTTTTAGTTATGAAAGTCAAATATGTTCATTATAGGTTACTGAAAACTATAGACAGATATTAAGGGAAAAATTCAACTATCATTTCTAAAGCCAGGAATAACCGGTTTATCACCTTTTAGCCAATTTTTCCCTTTGGTTTATTCATTGATTTAATAGAAAATACATTGATTTTATGCATATTATGCCACATTATTATTTTGATAGTAAAATGTTGGATACTATTTTATTTATTCAGTATGTACAAAACTAGTATGTTTCTTTAAATTCTCACCCATCTTCCTTAATATTAACAACTTATATCACTATGATATACATTTTAAACTAGCAATGAACTAACTTACCATGCAAGTTGCATTCCCCTCAGATTTCACCACTTATGACACCAGCATTACTTTGTCTGCTGTAAAATAAAAACAAAGGAGCACAATGCATGTGCTCCTTGTGCTTCTCTGTCTCTCTCTCTCTCCCTCCCTCTCTCTCTCTCTCTCTCTTTCTCTCTTCTGCTCTGTGACACCATTTTCATCTCTCCTTCTTTTCCATAGAGTTAACATTGTTTTAAACCACTGACTGGGTATTCAAGAAACTAATACACAGTTTGCCCTTCCCTAATTCCCTCTGATGATAAGTTCCCTTCTCATCACAGTATTAGCAAAAACATTGAAAGCCAATGAGTTAACACCAGAGAAACTCACCCTGATCATGTGATCAAAGTAGACAGTGCCAACTTTCATTTGATCTTCCTTCCATATGTGTTAAGTTAGTCATTTTATCTACTCCATGATCAGAAAATGCTACATTGACTCATACTTCCTAGAGTAGGAGGATAGGAGGAGCAATTTTATACATATGTGTGTATATATATATATATATATATATATATATATATATATATATATATATATATATATATGGAATTCATCCCTGATGACTTATTATGTCTTCCTATTTATTTAATTAATGCCAGTGTGGAATTCCAAATAGTGATTATTATAGTAATATTGTGTTATTTATATGTAGTTTGCAGTGCTCAGTTTGTCCAGCAAGCTCTGTTCCCTCAGGTTCTGCAAGCTCTCGAAATTCCCTATTATCATTTGTGATGGCATGGCTATTGTTCTGAGAACATCTCTTTACTTTTTTTCACACCAGAGTTTATGGTTATTACCCAGCTCAAGGCATAGCCATTCCTCCAAGGAGCCTGATTCCTTTTATTGGGAGAGGGAACTTCTAGAGCCCACCTCCAGCAGGAGAATTCTTTGTTTATTCTGTGTCCCATTTATAATAGAGTTATTTGGTTCTCTGGAGTCTAACTTGAGTTCTTTGTATATATTGGATATTAGTCCTCTACTGGATATAGGATTGGTAAAGATATTTTCCCAATCTTTTGGTTGCCATTTTGTCCTTATTGACAGGAGTTTTTGCCTAACAAAAGCTTTGCAATTTTATGAGGTCCCATTTGTTGATTGTTGATCTTAGAACATAAGCCATTGGTGTACTCTTCTGGAAAAATTCCCCTGTGCCAATGTGTTTGAGGATCTCTCCAACTTTCTCTTTAGTTAGTTTTAGTGTATCTGGTTTTATCTGGATGTCTTTGATCCACTTGGACTTCAGCTTTGTACAAGGAGATAATAATATGCATTCTTCTACATGGTGACCACCAGTTAAAGCAGCACCGTTTGTTAAAAATGCTGTCTTTTATCCATGGTATGGTTTTAGCTCCTTTCTCAATGATCAAGTGTACATAGATGTATGGATTCATTTCTGGGTCTTCAGTTCTCTTCCACTGATCTACCTGCCTGTCATGGTACCAATACCATTCAGTTTTTATCACTATTGCTCTGTAATACAGCTTGAGATCAGGAGTGGTGATTCCCCCAGAAGTTCTTTTATTTTTGAGAATAGTTTTTGCTATCCTGGTTTTTTTGTTGTTCCAATGCATTGCAAATTGCTATTTCTAACTCTATGAAGAATTGAGTTGGAATCTTGATGGGGATTGCATTGACTCTATAGATTGCTTTCAGCAAAATGGCCATTTTTACTATGAGAATGGGAGATTTTTTTATCTTCTGAGATCTTTGATTTCTTTCCTCAGGCACTTGAAGCTCTTGTCATACAGATCTTTCACTTGCTTAGTTACTGTCACATCAAGGTATGTTATATTATTTGTGACTATTGTGAAGTGTGTCATTTCCATAATTTCTTTTCAGAGTGTTTATTCTTTGAGTAGAAGAAGTCTACTGATTTGTTTGAGTTAATTTTACATGCAGCCTCTTTGCTGAAGTTGTTTATCAACTGGAGGAGTTCTCTGGTGTAATTTTTAGGGTCACTTAAGTATACTAACAAATCATCTGCAAATAGTGATATTTTGACTCCTTCCTTTTCAATTTGTATCCCTTTGAGCTCCTTTTGTTGTCTAATTGCTCTCAGTAGAACTTCAAGTACTATATTGAATAAGAGGGGAGAGAGGAGGAAGCCTTTTCTAGTCCCTCATTTTAATGGGATTCCTTCAAATTTCTCTCCATTTAGTTTGATGTTGGCTAGTGATTTGGTGTGTATTGCTTTTACCATGCTTAGGTATGAGCCTTGAATTCCTGGTCTTTCCAAGACTTTTACTATGGAGGGATGTTGACTTCTTTTGTCAAATGCTTTCTCAGTATCTAGTGAGATGATCGTGTGGTTTTGTTTTTTGTTTTCTTTTGTTTTGTTTTTGTTTGTTTTGTTGTTGTTGTTGTTTTGCTTGAGTTTGATTATATAGAGGATTACTTTGATGGATTTCCATATATTGAAATTTCCCTGCATCCCTGGAATGAAGACTACTTGATAGTGGTGAATAATCATTTTGATGTGTTCTTGGATTCGGTTTGCAAGAATTTTATTGAGTTTTTTCATGAATATTTATAAGGTAAATTGGTCTGAAGTTCTCTTTGTAGGGTCTTTGTGTGGTTTAGGTATAAGCATAATTGTGGCTTCATAGAACAAATTGGGTAGTGTGCCTTCTGTTCCTTTCTATTTTTTTTCCCAATATTGCTGTCCTTTTTTCCCTGTTATTTCTTTTTTGAAATTTTTACTGGATATATTCTTTATTTACATTTCAAATGTTATCCCCTTTCCCTCTCTGCCCCACCAGAAATTCTCTATTTCATCTCCCTCCCCCTGCTTCTATGAGATTGTTCCCCCACCTACCCTCTCCTCCCATTGATCCCAGACAAGGCCATCCTCTGCTACTATTTTGTGAAATAATTTGAAGAGTATTGCTATTAGGTCTTCCTTGAAGGTCTGATAGAATTCTGCACTAAACCCATCAGGTCCTTGGCTTTTGTTTTGGTTGGGAGACTTTTAATGATTCCTTCTAGTTATGGGACTCTTTAGATGGTTTGTCTAAGCCTCAGTTAACATTGGTACCTAGTATCTGTCTAGAAAATTGTTTATGTTATGGAGATTTTTGAGTTGTTTTGAGTTTAGGCATTTGTAGTATGATCTAATGATTCTGTTTGAATTTTCTTAGTTTCTGTTGTTATGTCTCTCTTTTCATTTCTGATTTTGTTTACTTGGATACTCTCTCTGTGCCCTCTAGTTAGTCTGGCTAAGTGTTTATCTATCTTGTTGATTTTCTCAAAGAGCCAGCTCCCGGTTTTGTTGATTCTTTATTTAGTTCTTTTTATTTCTACTTTGTTGGTCTGAGCCCTGAGTTTGATTATTTCCTGCCATCTACTCTTCTTGGGTGTATTTGTTATTTTTTTTTGTTCTAGAGATTTCATATGTGCTCTTAAGCTGCTTGTGTATGCTCTCTCCAGTTTCTTTATGGAGGCACCCAGATCTATTAGTTTTCCTCTTACGACTGCGTTCATTGTGTCCCATACGTTTAGTAATGCTTTGCCTTCATTTTCATTAAATTCTAAAAAGTCTTTAATTTCTTTCTTTATTTCTTCTTTGACCAAGTTATCATTAAGTAAGGTGTTGTTCAGCTTCCATGTGTATGTGGGCTTTCTGTTGTTTTTCTTGCTATTATAGACTAGCCTTACTCTGTGGTGATCTGATAGGATGCATGAGACTATTTAAAACTTCTTGTATCAGTGGAGGCCTGTTTTGTGACCAATTATATGGTTAATTTTGGAGAAGGTACCATGAGGTACTGAGAAGAACTTATATTATTTTGTTTAAGGATGAAATATTCTATAAATATCTGTTAAATCTATTTGGTTCATAACTTTTGTTAGTGTCACTGTGTCTCTACTTAGTTTCAGTTTCCATGATCTGTCCATTGCTGAGAGTGGGGTGTTGAAATCTCCAACTATTATTGTATGACATTAAATGTGTGTTTTGAGCTTTAGTAAAGTTTCTTTTATGAATGTGATTGCCTTTGCATTAGAATGGTGATTCAAGCTTGCTTCCTGGAACCTTTTACTTAGAAAATGTTTTCCTAACCTCTTACTCTGAGGTAGTGTCTGTCTTTGTGACTGAGATGTACTTCCTGTATGCAGCAAAATGCTAGGTCCTGTTTACATATATAGTCTGTTAGTCTATGTCTTTTTATTGAAGAATTAAGTCCATTGTGGTTAATAGATATTTAGGTATAGTGATTGTTGCTTCCTGGTTTTGTTTGTTTGTCTGGTTGGTTGGGTATTTATTTTTCTTCCATTTTTTTATTAGATATTTTCTTAATTTACATTTCAAATGCTATTCCGAAAGTCCCCTCCCCCTCCCCCCTCCCTGCTCCCCTGTCCACTCACTCCCACTTCTTGGCCCTGGCGTTCCCCTGTATTAGGGCATATAAAGATTGCAGTACCAAGGGGCCTCTCTTCCCAATGATGACCGACTAGGCCATCTTCTGCTACATATGGAGCTAGAGACACGAGTTCTGGGGGTTCTGGTTAGTTCATATTGTTGATCCTCTTCTAGGGTTGCAGACCCCATCAGCTCCTGGGGTTCTATCTCTAGCTTCTCCATTGTGGGCCCTGTGTTCACTCTTATAGATGATTATGAGCATCCACTTCTGTACGAGACAGCTATATCAGGGTCCCTTAAGTAGGCACTAGCTGTCCAATGCCATAGTGTCTGAGTTTGTTTGTTTGTTTGTTTGTTTGGTTGGTTGGTTGGTTGGTTGGTTGGTGGGTTTTTTTTTCTTGCTGTTGTTTGTTTGGTTTTTTTGTTTGGTGTTTGTTTGTTTGTTTGTTTGTTGAGACAGGGTTTCTTTGTATAGCGCTGACTGTCCTGGAACTCAGTTTGTAGATCATGCTGGCCTTGAACTCAGAAATCTGTCTGCCTCTGCCTCCCAAATGCTGGGATTAAAGGTGTATGCCACCACTGCCCGGCGCTTCCTGTGATTTTTGTTGTTAGACGAGGAATTATGTTTGCATGGCTGTCTTCTGTTGAGTTTGTTAAAAGAAGAGTAGTTTCTTGCTTTTTCAAGGGTATAATTTCCCTCTTTGTATTGGAGTTTTCCACCTACCATCCTTTGTAGGGTTGGATTTGTGGAACGATATTGTGTAAATTTGGCTTTGTCATGAAATACCTTAGTTTTTAAACAGAAGAAACATAGAAGTTGTAGGAAAGTGAAACTCCTCACAATTATGTAATAATTACAGATAATTGTCATTAAAATTTTGTGCAAATAGAATGTACAACACCAAGAGCTCATCTTGATATAGCATATAGATTATGGATAATGAGGCTGGGTCAATATCCACCTATTAATTTTAACAAATACATAACTCTAATGGAAGTCGTTGATAATAGTGGAAGCTGTGCTTGTGTAGAACTGGGGTGTGGTTGTAGAAAAGCTATTAATATCTTTTCACTATTGTTGCAAATTGGTAAAAGATTTAATGAAATAAACCCTATTAAACACTGCATATGTGTAGTGGCATCTCTAAGATGGACTGGTACATACTTTCTCTTACAGTATATGAAGACCACTTCCCACAGCAAAATATTGAATGAAGCATCTCTGATTATGAACATGAGACTTTTTGCATAATTTGTCTTCAATATACCAAAAGTAACATTAAATTTTTAAAACTAAATTTCATGAGAAAAATTTGTGCTTATAGCTTTGTAATAAAAATATTCCTTTGGGGATGACTGTCAAAAATTGGCTACATTGTGTCTCTGGTTGTGAAACTAATCTTTATCTGATACATCTCTCCAGGGATTAACCCTACACAAAAAAATACAGACAACTAGAAAATGCTGAAAGTGGGACAAATAGTTCTTTCCTGGGAAAAGTCCTCTGATTGGCTATCTAACAATCAACTGGCCAGCTGTGAAAATATAAATACTAGTAATAATATTGAATAAACATGGATTATTTATGTATTTTGGAGTTTATATGTATATTCAAATGAATATAGTTATGCAACAACAATTTCTTTTTTTAAGGATGTGAATTCAAGAGAGAGCAAGGAGGGGGGTACATGGAGGCTTTGGAAGGAGAAAGGAAAGAAGGAAATGATGCAATTATATTACAATTTCAAAAATAGAATAAATAATCAAGTAACGCTGCCATATAGGAGAAGCCTAAGATCCACAAAGAGCAAACTTAAGGCCTTGTATTGATTTTCCCAGAGAACCAACACCCAGCAAAAGCAGGCAGCCATCTTCAATTCCCAGCTAAAGAAACCCCAAATGGCAATAGACCTAGCTGAGCTCTGAATCCAGTGTACAAGAGGTCTATGTTCCATGCTGTACATTAACCCAAACCAGAGAGGCATTCATGATAATATGTAATTGCTACATAGACACTATAGCATATGCCAGCAAGATGGTGCTGAAAGGGCCCGGATATAGAGGTCTCAGGGGAAAATATACCAATGCCTGGCAAACATGGAGGTGGAAGCTCACGGTCAGCTATTAGATGGAACACAGGGTTCCCAAGGAAGAAGGAGCTAGAGAAAGTACCCAAGGAGCTGAAGGGGTCTTCAACCCTCTAGG
>LR752173.1:0-56617 GCA_902729485.2 Mus minutoides | reverse complement strand
AAAAAAAAAAAAAAAAAAAAAAAAAAAAAAAAAAAAAAAAAAAAAAAAAAAAAAAAAAAAAAAAAAAAAAAAAAAAAAAAAAAAAAAAAAAAAAAAAAAAAAAAAAAAAAAAAAAAAAAAAAAAAAAAAAAAAAAAAAAAAAAAAAAAAAAAAAAAAAAAAAAAAAAAAAAAAAAAAAAAAAAAAAAAAAAACCAAAAAAAAAAGCAAAGACATCCAAAAACAATAGGTAGCAGGAAATAATCAAACTTGGAGCTGAAATCAACCAATTAGATAAAAAAGAGAACAATATAAAGAATCAGCAAAACCATTTTTTTTGAGAAAATCAACAAGATAGATAAACCCTTAGCTAAACTAACTAAAAGACAGTATCCAAATTATCAAAATCAGGAATGAAAAGGGGAAATACAACAAAAGAAACTGAGGAAATAAAAAAAAAAAATAATTAGGTCTTACTTCAAATGCCCGAACTCCACAAAAATGGAATATCTGAACAAAATCAATACATTTCTAGACATAGACCATATACTATATATACAAATTAAATCAAGATCAGGTAAGCCACCTAAACTGATCCATAAAACTAGGGGAATAGAAGCAGTCATTAAAAATCTCCCAACCCCAAAAACCCCAGGGCCAGATGATTTAGTATAGAATTCTACCCAGCAGCAGACTGAAACAGATGCAGACAAACATTAGATGGAGGTTAACCATCCTCATTTGATAACTAAGATCACAGTGTAGCTCTAGAGGTACCTTAGATCACATTAAGATGTGATAAGGTAAAAGCAGATACCATTAGAATTGTGCAGAGGATGTCTTATGGAAGATATAGGAAAAATATTGAAGGCCCTGAAGTATATTGGTACCCCAAAGAAAAACCAAAAGTGTCAACAAACCTCTCCCCCTGGGACCTCTCAGAGTCTGATTACCAACTAAGAGGCATACACAGGCTGAAACTAGACCCAGGCATAAATGTAGCAGGCAATCAGCTTAGACTTCATGGCTACCTTTTCTGGCCTCAATAGGAGAGGATATATCTAATCAGGGTGAGATTTGATGTGTCAAGGTAAGGAAATACGCAAGGGGTTTATTACCCTCTCAGAGGTGAGGGGAAGGAAGGTAGGGGAGGGACTCTGGGATGGAGGGACCAGAAGGGGGAGCAGCATTTGAAATATTAAATAATTAATTCATTAACTAAACTGAGAAGAAAAGAAAGAAAAAATGGACAAAAATTAAAAGTATAAAATCAAAGTTTATATATATATATATATATATATATATATATATATATATATGCATACATAATGAGCCAAACAGAAGATATTTGATGTGACAGCAATATAAAGAACTTAAAATTATCATTGAATACCTTTTAATAAAATTTTTGAAATGTTCTATTAAAATATAAAGATTTTAAGTAAAACAGGAAATTATAAATGTTGATGTTTATTTATCATAACAAATGAAACATTATAAAATATTCTTACTATGTAATAAAATATAACAACATGGATTAATTTCTATAACTATTGTAACCTATTTTCATTTTACAGTCAAAGTATATTTTTTTACTTGTTTGTTCGGATTAACTATTATTTGTTTTGGAGAAACAAGATAACTTATTTTAATGTTAAATTAAGCACCAGAGTAATTCACTGTTGGCATGAAAATTCTAGTAATTATTCTATAAGAAAGAAAAAGTACATTTGACAAATATTTTAGATCAGTTAAGTTTTATGTCTTCATGATAATAATTGGATTCAAGGTCATAATTCTTGGCACTTGTTGAGCATGGCTAGGTGCTAGGCATTTTCCTACCGGCTTTGAAAGATTATGTATTCTTCCCATTATCCCACAAATAAGATGACTTTATTATTTTCATTTTACAGATGAAAAAATGGAATAAAAAGAAATTATCTAATTCTGGCTAGTATAAAACAATAGGCATGTAGACAAACCAGGTTATGCCCTGAAAAGAAACCACAGCTGAATAATTAACTGGACAGACAAGAGATGGATCTATGGGCAGTGACATCTCCAGGACATAGGTTATGCTGTCACCTTAAGCAGCACAAAGAATTTTCTTGATATTTTAGGGAGCTTAATTCAGACATATGTGGGAAGCTTAATTCCAGGATTCATGGCTTCCACATTCAACAACAACAACAAAAACATGAAACAGAGTCCAAGTGTTATTAAAAATAAGAAAGGCACTCAAGATAAAGAAGCAAAGCACATGGGTGTGGGTTTCACTGAGACAGAGGAGAGTTTCTTAAAAGATATTTTAAAAATATACCTTAATCACAGGGGATAAGGGTAGGAAAGTTCTAATGAAATATAAGCCATGCCCAAATATATCTCTTCATGGGAACATCATAATTAATTGTTTTAACATTAGCTGTAAATCTCTAAAAGCTGCTAAGAGACATCTTGTTTTCTCTTCACCCTCATTTGATAACTAAGATCAGAGTGTAGCTCTAGAGGTACCTTAGATCACATTAAAATGTGATAAGGTAAAACCAGATACCATTAGGATTATGCGGAGGATGTCTGGTAATATTTCTAGAAAATTTCTAGTTTTCAGGAGAGAAGAAAGAAAAGCCAAGTGTTGAGTAGTTTTTAACTGTGCTGAAATTCTTGATTCTCCTTTGCAAAGAGGCTTCAACTAGACTCCAGCCTGAGGGCCTCCTTTTTCTCCCTGTAACTTTCCCTACCTGACTCTCCACATCAGTGGTAAGATCAAAGGGAAATGGTATACTGTGCCTGTACAAAAATATCAATGGTCATGGATACAACTTAGAAATTATGAAAGAGTAAAACTACAGTTATCCTATTCAGCAGCCTAAAATGAGCAATTACACATGGTTCAAATATTCTGGCAATCATTGTATGTTTATAATCATTATATTATTTAGATTCTCCTCACTCTATAAATGATCATCACTGCTAATATGCAGGATTCACCACTTGGGAAAGTCTGGATAAGGAATCTTACTTGAAGCTCGGCTGTATAAAAGGCATCATGATTTAATCTGCATATCATTATTGTTGTTAGTTTTATCTTTGCTTAACATTCTGATGCTAATAAAAATTCTGTTAGATTAAAACTCTATTCCACAGGCACTGACAACTAAAGGAGTACAGAAGGGGAGAGATATCTCAATGTTCTTGTATTTAGCTGATGTAGGAGGTGTTTATTCTTTAACTTGAGATTTATAGCACCTACCTGAGCACTTACCATATATTGTGTTTTTTTAAGAATGTATAGTGGGTTATGGCTAATTCAAAATTGTATAAGGATTATAAAAGATACATGACTCGATGAATAAGAGGGTGCACTGTTTTTCAGGGACCCACGCTCAGTTCCTAGCATCCAAATCAGTGGCTCACAAATGGAACTTAGTTCCAGGGATCCAACTTCTTCTTCTAAACTCCACGGGTACCTTTATGGACATGGCCAACATTCACACACATACACATACACATACACATACACATAAATAAATTGTAAACCTTAGTATTGTTTTCTACATTTATCCATTTATCTTTCCTTTCATTGCATCTTTTTATTAGCTATTTTCTTCATTTACATTTCAAATACTATCCCCTTTCCTAGTTTCCTCTCTGAAGATCCCATGTACTCTCCCACTCCCCCTGCTCCCCAGACCACCCACTCCTGCTTCCTGGCCCTGGCATTCCCCTATACTGGGACATATAATCTTTGCAAGACCAAGGGCCTCTCCTCCCATTGATGGCCAACTAGGCCATCCTCTGTTACAAATGCAGCTAGAGACACAAGCTCTGGGGGTACTGGTTAGTTCATATTGTTGTTCCTCCTATAGGGTTGCAGACCCCTTCAGCTCATAGGTTACTTTCTCTAGCTCCTTCATTTAGGACCCTGTGTTCCATCCAATAGATGACTGTGGGAATCCACTTTGTATTTTTCAGGCACTGGTATAGCCTCACAGGAGACAGCTATATCAGCATCCTGTCAGCAAAATCTTGTTGGCATCTGCAATAGTGTCTGGGTTTGGTGGTTGTTTATGAGATGGATCCCCGGGTGGGGCAGTCTCTGGATGGTCCTTCCTTCCATCTGAGCTCCAAACTTTGTCTCTGTAACTCCTTGGTGGGTATTTTGTTCTGCATTCTAAAAAGGAACGAGTTATTCTCACTTTGTTCTTCCTTCTTCTTGAGTTTCATGTTTTGTGAATTGTATCTTGGGTATTCTAAGTTTCAGGGTTAATATCCACATATCAGTGAGTGTATATCATATGTATTCTTTTGTGATTGGGTTACCTCACTCAGGATGAAATCCTCCAGATACATCCATTTGCCTAAGAATATCATAAATTCATTGTTTTTAATAGCTGAGTAGTACCCCATTTTGTAAATGTACCACATTTTCTGTATCCATTCTTCTTTTAAGGGGCATCTGGGTTCTTTCCATCTTCTGGCTATTATAAATAAGGCTGCTATGAACATAGTGGAGCATATGTTCTTATAAGAAGTTGGAACATCTTCTGGGTATATGCCCAGCAGTGGTATTGCTGGATCTTCTGGTAGTACTATGTCCAATTTTCTGAGGCACCAATAAACTGATTTCCAGAGTGGTTGTACCAGCTTGCAATCCCACTAGCAATGGAGAAGTGTTCCTCTTTCTCTACATCCTTGCCAGCATCTGCTGTCACCTGAATTTTTGATCTTAGCCATTCTGACTGGTGTGAGGTGGAGTCTCAGGGTTATTTTGATTGACTTCATTACAAAGATCTTCTCAGTACCATGGATTTCTTTCATACTAGTAGAGTTTTGTGGAAGTTTCCACCCATCCTGTACTCACCAGTTCTCTTTACATCTTTCAAATCATTATTCAAATGATTACTATTACCTCAAATAATATTCCTAAGATCTACCTCCCAAAGCTACCAGGTTTTTTTTAACACTTTTCTTGGATTCTATTGGGCCATGGACAATGTGTCAATTATATGCCTCCCACGAGGATTTGGAGAATAACCCATGACTCATATAAATTTACCTAAGGAAGATAAATGTCAATGAAAATATTATAAAGCCTCTATAAATGAATCTTCTACAGAACTTCTCAGTATCATTCTGTTTCCAACAAAAATTATACATGAGAGTGACCATCCTTCACTCAGAATTTAATAAAGCTGAGATGTCTAAAACAAATGATAGAAATTTACAGGAATTAAAAATTAGCGAGACAGGGCTATTTAGAGTTGAACAGAGAAAATTTTTTCTTAAGAGTAAACATCATAGGAAGTCCAATATTTTCATTCATTAATTTATTTGTTGGACATCCCCATCACAGCTTCCTTTCCCTCCTCTCCTCCTAGTCCCTGCCTCTCAACTCATGTCACTTGATGTGCCCCACCTTTCTCCACAGAGAAGGTAAGGCCACCTATGAATATCCACCTCCCTTGGCATATCAGGTTGCATTAAGAGTTGACACATCTTCTTCTATTGAGGCTAGACAAGTCAGCCAAATTAAGAAAATAGCTTCTAAAGGCAGGGAGCATACTCATAGACAGCAGCCCCTGCTCCAGTGGTTAGGGGTCCCATGTGAAGACCAAGTTGCATATCTGTTACATATATATGGGGCCTAGGTCCATTCCATGCATGCTGTTTGATTGGTGGTTCGGTCTCTGTGAGGCCCTATGGGCCAAGGTTGTTTGTTTCTGTAGAGATTTTATGTTGTCTTTGACCTCTCTGTCTGCTTCAATCCTTTCTCCCCCTCTTCCATCATATTCCCCGGGCTCCACTTACTGTTTGGCTATGGGTCTCTTCTGCTTCCAATAGCTTCTGGGTGAAGCCTCTCAGAAGACAGCTATGCTAGCCTCCTGTCTACAAGTATAACAGAATATCATTAATACTATCAGAGGTTGGCTCTCTCTCTCTCTCTCTCTCTCTCTTTTGGAATGGGTCTCAATTTCGGCCAGTCCTTGGTTAGGCATTCCCTCAATTTCTGCTCCATCTTTATCCCTGCACATCTTGTAGGCAGGACAAATTGTGGGTCAAAGGTTTTGTGGCTGGGTTGGTGTCCTCATCCCTCCAGTAGAAGTCTTGCCTGGTTACAGGAGGTAGCCATTTCAGGTTCCATATCCCCTGTTGCTATCTTAGCTATCTTAGCTAGGGTCACCTCATAGACTTGTGGAAGGTTCCTTTGCCCTGAGTGTATAGCTCATCACAGAGATGCCCCTTTCTGTTTTTAGAAACTCCAATTTTCATCTGTTTTGTTTTCATTTGGGTTTGTCCATCCACACCCTGTCTTAGTCAGGGTTTCTATTCCTAGACAAACATCATGACCAAGAAGGAAGTTGTGGAAGAAAGGGTTTATTCAGCTTATACTTCCACATTGCTGTTCATCACCAAGGATGTCAGGACTGGAACTCAAGCAGGTCAGGAAGCAGGAGCAGAGGCAGAGCCCATGGAGGGATGGTACTTACAGATTTGCATCCCCTGGCTTGCTCACCCTGCTTTCTTGTAGAACCCAAGACTACCAGCCCAGAGATGGTCCCACCCACAAGGGGCCCTTCTCCTTGATTACTAATTGAGAAAATGCCCCACAACTGGATCTCATGGAGGCACTTCCCCAACTGAAGCTCCTTTCTCTGTGATAACTCCAGCCTGTGTCAAGTTGACACAAAACTAGCCAGTACAATTGACCCCTTGTCAACTTGACACACAAACACATCACTAGTAAGCCTCAACCCTTAGTTTCTTATTCATTCCCAAGATCTAAACAACTTTAAATGTCCCACAGTTTTTACATATTAAAAGTTCAATCCTTTTAAAATATCCAATATCTTTTAAAATCCAGTTTTTTTTACAATTAAAAGTCTCTTAACTGTGGGATCCACTAAAATATTTACTTCCTTCAAGAGGGAAAAACATCAGGGCACAGTCATAGTCAAAAGCAAAATCAAACTCCAACTGTCCAATGTCTGGTATCCAAACACAATCTTCTGGGCTCCTCCAAGGTCTTGGGTCACTTCTCAAGCCCTATCTTTTGCAGCACACAGCTTTTCCTTTAGGCTCCAGATGCCTGTAATCCACTGCTGCTGCTGTTCTTGGTCATGGTCCTGGCATCTCCAAAACACTGCATGACCCTTCAGTCCTGGGCCATCAATTGCAACTGAGGCTGCACCTTCACCAATGGCCTTCCATGGCCTCTCACAGTGCTAGCCTCAGCTGCTCTGCATGACCCCTTCATGCCTTCAAAACCAGTACCACCTGGGTGGCTCTTACACAATACCAAGTCCAGCCACAGCATAAGGTACAACCTTGGCTATCTCTGGAACACAACCTCTGTGCTCTCAGAAAAAAACTTCCCAGAAGATGTCACTTCAATAACACTGGTCTCTTCTTAATCACCGCTAATTTCTTACCTCCAGCTAACCAGCATCAATAGTCCCAGTAATGCAAAGGTTTCACTCTAGTAGTTCTGGTATCTTGTTAATCACAGCTGATTCTTCAGCCCCAGCTTACCAGAACCACAGAATCTTCACAATCAAAATAGCAATGGCCCTGAAAATAGTCTTTAATTTTCCCTCTGAAATTTCACAAGCCAGGTTTCCATTTTCTGCACTGTTCTCAACATTATCTTCCAAGCTCCTACACAACATCCCACAGAGCTCTTAATACCTAATGAATCTTCTAGCCCTAAGTTCCAAAGTCCTTTCACAGTCCTCCCCAAAACATGGTCAGGTTGTCACAGGAATACCTCACTATGCTGGTACTAATTTGTCTTAGTCGGGGTTTCTATTCCTGGACAAACATCATGACCAAGAAGCAAGTTGGGGTGAAAAGGGTTTATTCAGCTTATACTTCCACACTGCTGTTCATCACCAAAGAAAGTCTGGACTGGAACTCAAGCAGGTCAGGAAGCAGGAGCTGATGCAGAGGCCATGGAAGGATGTTACTTACTGGCTTGCTTTCCTGGCTTGCTCAGCCTGCTCTCTTATACAACCAAGACTACCAGCCCAGAGATGGCCCCACCCACAAAGGGACCTCCCCCGTTGATCACTAATAGAGAAAATGCCTTACAGCTGAATCTCATGGAGGCACTTCCCCAACTGAAGCTCCTTTCTCTGTGATAACTCCAGCCTGTGTCAAGTTGACACAAAACTAGCCAGTACACACCCTTACTGAATATTGATTCATCTGCTATTGTTACTGAAATTCCTCAAGCCATTTACTTTGTTAGTATCACTATCTCAAAATAAATTATTTATCAAATTGACATCCAATCCAAGATTTGAAAGAGAACTACTATGATGACAGCATCAAGGAAGAGAGAAAAGAGAGACCACAGACAAAAGTAGGAAATGCTCAACTAAATCATACCTAAGGTGAAAAGGAAATTATCTCTGAAGAACAAAACGCCTTTAAGGTAGCACTGTGCTAAGAAGTCAGAGGAGATGCAACTGGCAGTGGACTTTGAGTTTGTGCTTGGAAGGAGTAGAAAAAAGTAGAGAACTACTTAATAATTACAATAAAACCAGATTTTCAAGTCCACCAACCTTTAGAATTAGGACACGGGACAGTCTACTTGGAGCAGATTCTCCAGCAAACAAAACTGCAATAAGAAGGGTTGTTTGTTTGTTTGTTTGTTTTTCTTTGTTTTATTTCCATAGACTAAGCTCCAGTGTTCTGTTCTCCCTTGCAGGTAGCTGAGAGGAAGGAGTGTCAGCAGGGGAAGACTTGGTTTTGTGAGATTAAGGTTGCTCTCTCTAATAACGTTTACCCATCTTGACTTTCAGTTACTCAGATCAGAAGCTGCAGGCCTCTGGACCTACTTACATTTGTTGTGTAACAGCAGGGGATTGAGTAAAGGATTAATTGCTGGGGCTTCTTTCTCTCTTTCTCTGATGTTTAGCCTCTCATTTTTCTGGTGGGATAGGGGTTTGGAGCAATAATTTTTTATTGAGCCAGGAGAAGAGAGGTGGCAGAAGAAAAAGTTTTACACAAACAAATATGCATAAACACATGTGCATACATATATACATTTATGTACACACACTCATACACCTTCATACATTTCTATTGGGTCCAGCTACTTATCTCCTATTTACATACTTACACACATGCATCCAAACTTACATGAGCATATGGAGCAAAATCCCAAGGGACAGTGCAGAAAGAACTTATTGTGGATGAAAAGTGAAGTCCGATCTTTATTGCTGAGAGAAAATTGAAGATCCTGACATTGTATTCCTAAAATGATTAAAGCGAAGTCTAAGGAAAAAGTTTTGTCCACTTTAGTTCAAGGAAGACTATCTTGATGTTGAGAAAAGACCCGTTCCATGGCATGATAAGGAGAAGCCTGTCTGCTCTTTCTGCTCTCTCTATAACTAGTTGTCTCTCTTACATGTTTTGCTGTATTTTTCTATGCCTTAGTTTCCAATTCTCTTTCTACATTCTGCATTCTGCTCTCTCCTTCTGCCCTAATGACATTGTTGCTGGATTTTTGTACACGTTTTAAGCAGACTAGATCACATTTTAAAATAAAGTTCACTAAAAGTTCAAGCAAAAATTCAAATCATAAATTGAATAAGAAGCTCACAACAGAGATGTGTACATGTGTTTCCATTAAGACTAGTTATCTAGCTCGATTTTTCATTAACTGTCACTATCTCCGTAGGTTCATTGAGAGTTTAAAACTACAATTTTCCTGTCTAAATTAACATTGAAGTTTTGTATGGATAAACCCAGTCAATATTCTATCTTCTGTCCTTGCACTTACAATAAACCATTGGTTCCCTTTTATGACCTTTGGTTAATTGTTTTACAGCTCTAAGGAATGTATTCTAAGTTGTAAATGCCTGCTTTCTATCTCAGAAGCAATTAACTCATGACACATAAAGCCTGGCAGAGTTCTAATTGCTGTTTTCATATTAGAGAGGGCTTTAATAGCAGTCCTATTATAAAGGGCTTAATAATTAGTAGTATAATTTTAGGAATTCTTAAAGATTCATCATTAAGAATTAAGAAATCATCTGTTTGTCTCTATAGCATTACTACAAGGGGATAGGTGATGGGTGAACAGTTTGTGTGTGGGAGGGGTTACCAAGAAGGGAGACAACATTTGAAATGTAAGTAAATAAAATAATTAATAAAAGAAAAATAGTTTTTAAAGGGGGGAGACAGTAAATCTCTGTTGATCTACAGAAATCTGCCCAGTAGAGTGGGCTAATGCCCAGGAATTATATTAATTATGAAAGTACAGAAAAGGCATATGAGCTACAGAAATCAATACTGGGATTTGTCTCTTAGGCCCTGCCTACAAATCTTCATTCATTTCGGTTCCATGGTAAAACATCTCTGGAAGATCACCTGTTAGCTTTTAGCCTTTCCGAGATGGTTCCTTGCATTTTATAACTAGATAACACATCCTAATTTTAAAAGCAAATAAATCAGAAATGACTACTTAGTGATATCTTCCATGTGAGGAAAGTGTGTGTGTGTACATGTGTGTGAATGTGTGTGTGTGTACGCATGTGTGTGTGAATGTGTGTGTGTGTGTGTGTGTGTGTGTGTGTGTGTGTGTGGTCTGTGTGTCTGTGTGTGTCTGTGTGTGTTAACTTTGTCAAATGGAAAAGGAAATAAAACTTCTCCCAGAAAAGTCAAGAGGGCTATGCACCTATCTGATGGAATGAAGAACTCCAAAAGCATGATTGAGAAGTGAGGAGTGGTATTGGAAAAACAAACTATAAGAAGATGTAGTTCCCAGAGCTTTAAGACCTCCTGAGTTATGAGTTACTTAACATAGCGATAGTTAGTAATTAGATTTCACAAAAACAAGTTTTTCATCCTGCATTCTAACCTATAATTAGTATAGTGGTAGCTCTAAGACTATCATATGATGTTTGTGAGCAACAACTAGTACAAATAATGTAGTGAAAGATGACCAGTATTTAAACATCATCTGGAAAGCAGTATTGGTAAATAATCTCTTACCCCATTTAACCATCTCTGTTTAATGTACCTATTTATTCCTTTAAACCACTTGAGGACCTCTTATATGGCCACCTACTAATTTCCTGACCTCCACTGGTATTCCAACTGAAACACACAAATCTGAAAATACAAAGATAATATCTATGAAGGAGAAAAGAACATGGTATTTGTCTTTCTGGGTTTAAAGCATATCACTCAGAATGAATGGTTCCACCTCTATCTATTTACCTGTCAATTTCATAATATTGCTTTTCTTAACATATGGAAAATATTGTATAAATATACCATATTTTCATTAGGATTGGAGGACATGATGGAGGAGGGAATATGGGAAGGTATAAGCTAACACTAAAGAACTTTGAAAAAGTCCTGTGAAAACCTACTATCATCCATGCTTCCTAAAATATATACATATACATAATATGCATATAAAAGCAGAGATTAAGTGGAGTTACCCTAAAAAGGTAGACCATGACTCTACTAAGAATTATAGACTAACAAATAAAATGACCAGTGTTAGGAATAGGTTATTTCCTCAGTAGTTATTGGCCAGTGAGATCCAACTAAAAATTAATGGCTTTTTCAAGTGTTCTTGATTATATTCCAGAATTTTACAGCAAGGCCTTATTGTTGAAGACACCACAGAATTGGGTCATAGAACAGAGGGTAATCAAGCTTGTACTCACATGTAACTTTCACCTATACTGCTTAACTTTTGTAGTACTAGAGGCACTTTATATGCTATTGAAGGAGAAAAGTGATTACCAATCTTAGATAACTATAGGCTTGTAAGCTACAACAGTGATCGGACTGGCAAGACATCACCAATGATGCAATAGTGGCCTGAATGAAAACATAGCGACCAAACACTTTCTGATTGAGTTTAATGTCTACTCCACAAAATAGAACCATTTTCAAGGTTTCAAACCTGTGACTGTGCAGCTTGTAAGCTCTGGGAGAGAACTACCACTATTATTATGCTAAATAGAATAGTATTAAATGGAGTCATAATGACTTATCATTATACTCATAGACAAGTGAATCTCCCAACCTTCATCAGAGTCTTCTTTTTGCAAAAAATGGTAGTTAACACAGAAACCTACAACTGGTAAAGGTGCGGAGAATAAAAGACAGGATAATTGTTAACTTTATAGGACATCTACATTATATCCTTCCCCCAAGGCTTTGTAATTATTTGAAAAGGGGAGAATAGAAAGACTATAAAAGCCAAGGGTGGTGGATAACTTTACTGACACATAAAGCAGTTGTACAGATGAAAGCATGTGCAAAAGGTATGCAAACACAACTAAACAAAACCCATGCATGGCCAGGAGATGTGGGCACCAAGACCAGTCCCAAATGAAGCACCTTTAGCAACTCATCACAGCTTCTGAAAGAGGGAGAAGGAGTATTAAGAGAAGAGCTCCCCATTAAGTCAACCCTGTTACAGTGCAAGACTACCTATCTAGGGATACTATGCAGCACAATTTGGATTTGATGGGTTAAAGAATAAGGGAAATTGAAACAAAATTAGGCAAGTAAGGAAGAGGATAGATACGGAAGAAGCTTGGGAAAGAGAAGAATAGGATCAAACTACATGGCACAAAATAACTAGTAAAAATTGTGAAACAAAAATTTATGGACTGTAAGGAGTGAGTGGAAAAGCAGAAGGGAGATTCATAGTGTAAAGAGAAAAAAATCTTTTCAGGAGAGGCAGGAACTCTGCTTCATTGTTGAAGTTAACAGCTGTTCAAGCTTTATCAGTGTAGTGCCAAATTCATCCCCCTTTGAAGTCTTTGTATCTGTTATCTTTCTCTTCCTTTATCATAAATAACTTTGCCTAAAGATCACTGCTGAACACTGACAGACTTATTGTGAGGTGCATCATAATGTGTTTTTTTATGCCACATCTGCAGAAGGTACATTTTTCATACTCTTAAATTTATAATTTTCAAAATTGTTATTTTTATATTAATCTATTGTCACAGAAAATAAATCTGGCTAAAGTTGTAATCAATAAGGTATAGGTGTCTAACACATAATGAATTAAGCCAGTTTTCAGGTTTAAAGCTTCTTAACAGAACAGTACAAAATTACTACACAATATTATATTTTTGAGAATAAGGGTTTAAGATCTATACAAACAAAAGGAAATGTATTTGTTCAATACTGATCTTTGCCTTAAAGTACACTTAATAAAGAGATGCTGCATTAGGTAATCATCCAGAATTCAATTCAGAGAAACATTAACTGAACACTCACAAATAGTTTCTTTATACAGTGGACAGGAAAATGCAAAGCAGAGAGATTTGTTTTCTGCCCTGAAATTCACATTTCACAAAAACAGTAAAGATTCCTGCATAAATAAAAAACCAAGTCAATAGATTGCAAGAATGGACTAAAATTTTTCTCACAATAATGAAGGTAGAATAGAGGATATTGTTTCTTTAACCTGAACCATGGTCATCTGAAGCCTACTTGAAAAAGAAGAGGGCTCAGTAAAGCTTCTAAAGAAAATTGGTATAAGTTTGTAAGAATACATTTTCTAAGTCAGTTATCATTTTTTATTCTTAAATCATGGCTGTTCTATACCTGATATTTATCTCACTGGAATAAAAATCATGGAGTTTCACAAAACCCAAACTGTTATGCAGTTATAAAATAATAAAACTATTATTACCTCATTAATACTACATTGTCACCAACACCAATGAATTGCAAAAGCAATGCTAATTCTGACAACCTTGACCTTTGGGAGAGAAGACAATAAGAGCAGGAGACTGGAAGCAGATAAGGCAAAGGAACAGATAATTAACTATTGCAGTTGACTTTCTGTCCTGTCTCCACAGCTGAGCAATAACTTGGCCTTGTCCATGTACTTCTCTATCAGAGGAGCTCAGATGCTGAGCATCAGCTTCTGGGTACCCAGGTTCTATGTAGAAACTGTAGCCTGTACATGATTCCCTGTCATCATTGGTGACGCAACTGATGTTTTGTTCCATTTTAGTACCTCCATCTACAGCCCCTAAATGCCTCAAACTTGGGGTCCTCCTGGCTCAGCTTCCTAAGTGCTATATAAATAAATGCATGTTCTTGTCTATAACCTTTTAAACACAAAAATAGACATAGATTGTCACCTATATCTCAAAGCAACTGGGTTACCTAAAAGAAGAGGAATATTGATTGAAATAGGGTAGATAGGACATGTACATTGTATGAGCCAAATTATAAACTGTAGGAGTTTCCAAAGTCAAATTCATTCTCAACAATGAGATTGCTCATAGCCATCAGTGAACACACAAAAACAAGCCCAAAACAAAGCAGATAACAAGCAAGGAAAAACATGTCGAATGAAGAATAGCCTGTATAGTGTACATATCTGTAGATGGGTGCTTTCAAACTCTTCTCATATAATCTAACTACTAGGACAAAGTATAATGCTAGAGGGAGTCGATCAACTCTGAGATGGGCAAGGTCTCTTTTTCAGGATGTTAACACAGTCAGTTTACTAAATGGTAACCAGAATTTCAAGAAAGCTACCCAGCCTGTTCAATCTGTCATTGAGAAAACTTAGGTATTCAGAATATTGAGCCTAATATGCAAAAAGAAATTGAGACAAGGGACTTATAAAAGGAACATATTTTTAAAGGAGGAAAGAAAACTGCAAAACAAAATTATTGAAGAGTGGCATAACTTAATAGTGAACACCACAAAACATGATTTCGTTGAGTAATCACAGACATCCTACANCAATCTGTCATTGAGAAAACTTAGGTATTCAGAATATTGAGCCTAATATGCAAAAAGAAATTGAGACAAGGGACTTATAAAAGGAACATATTTTTAAAGGAGGAAAGAAAACTGCAAAACAAAATTATTGAAGAGTGGCATAACTTAATAGTGAACACCACAAAACATGATTTCGTTGAGTAATCACAGACATCCTACAACAGTCGAAGAAATCATCCTACTGTTGAAATTGAATAATAAATATAGCACCTTAAAAAATACGGGGCTGCCAAGATAAAAAAAAAAAAAAAGAGTGAGGGAGGCAGCACACCTTGACCTCCAGCTCTTCAGTGTCCCTGCCTCTGGGAGAGAAGACCCACCATGATCAGCAGCACAGGGGGGGCTGCAGCAGCACACAGAGGCACTAAATAATGGATATCATCAGGAGCCCCACTAGAGCCTGGGAAACTGCAGCAGAGAGTTGTCGGGAACCTTAAGGATCCGTGGCAACCAAGAGAATGCTAGAGGAGAAATTAATAATAAATCTTTCAGTACTCTGAACTGGGATACCTGATAAGGACTTTATCCATTTTAGTGGAAGAGTATTTTTGTTCTCTTGCTAAAATAGTCTCCTCATAGTCAATGCATTAATAAAATCTGGTCCAAACTGTAAAAACAGGCCAATGTCATCCCATTCAAAAACATGTACTTGTTTAACTCCAGTTCACGAATTAGCACACATTAATTGACAATACATTTGGGGGGGGAGGGGCATGAATTTTCAGAACACTTTGCAAGTGGTTAAATGGCGAGCTCTTATTGATCCTGATCACTGCTTATGTAAATGGAGGAGTGCTGAGGTGGCATTACTGTCTACAACAGGACGCAGTTTGCAGCACTATAGTTCCATCTCCCATCAAGCATTCAGCTCACTGTGCAGCCTTTATCTGCACATGCTGACACGGGTAATCTAACTTTCTCACTTTTCCACAGCTGGAGCAATTGCTTGACAATTTGATTACAGTTTCCTGTCAGCTCACTCACAGAGCATTTCTGCTAGCTTTCAGCAATTGTCAAATATTTTGATTTTTAAATGATAGTGATCCATGAGTCAAAATAAATATCTACAGGATATTGACTTTTGATCACAAGTGAAGATTTGCATAAAGAAAGAATTGTGAATGGTTGTGAATAGATATGTATCTGCGTATGTTAGATATGAAGGTTAAGCTAAGGGAACTACTAAGGGTTCAGGCTATGACAAAAGATTCACCATTCACTCAATAGCCTGGTGGAGATAATAGAATTATCACTCTACTGGTCTAATATATAATATGTGTGCATCATGGTCCCTCGGAAACACTCTTCATTCCAACAGCTTAAGGTTCTTGGGCACATATAGAAATCTTATAGTAAATGGAAGTGAATGATGAAATTTCATCACTTAGAAGACTAGTTATCTCTGATTTATACATCATATGTGTATATTTAAATGATCCAACCTCAATGGCTAAAGGTCATTTCTACATGTGAGAATTTTTGTTCTTTACTATAACATGGAATGAGACTTTTTCAATATCTGAGTATGCTTGGCCCTCTTTGCCCTCTAATAGAGATATGAAATAGGATTTGTCTTGAATTATTGACCTTACCCCAGGAAATGAGAATGTGCCAAGAAAAGAACTCCACATTCTTTTCTGTTGCTGCAAAAATCAGTCATTCAAATAGTTAGTACCGGCATTTTAGGCCCGTCTACATAATGGTAGTTCTCCCACGGAATAATAGAAAACTGAAATTATTTCCACAAATGAACAAGATAAAAATGAGTACAAGATCAGACTGAAAAATCATGAACTTATAAATGGAGGGAAATGTTCTAAAATGAAAACCTATTACTACAGCCCTGGAGCTAAAGGTAATTTATAGGTAGGCCAGGAAAGCATGTGTACCTCAGTAACATGATCCATCATTTCACCTGGAGTCTAGCCACTAAGCAATGCAGTGCTCTAGCATGACATCTAGAAGCCTTTTCAGGCTGCCGTTAGTCAAAAAGCTTTTAATGGCTTCAACTTCTAGATAATGACCAGTGCTTTTTAAATCTGTGCCTCAGCCTGTGCTTCTTCTTCTTCAAGACTCACTGCGCACACATACATGCTGACATTGCTTCTATTCCAAACGGGGGAAGCAAATGGTCACACCTGGCCTTGGGAGTACTAAGATGCTCACCAACAATGTACGGGCCACGGAAATGTACCATCAGTTTTAAAAATAACTTTCCAATTTTCACAGGGTGAAACCATAATTTTTTTTTTCATAAAAGACCCTTGAACTTTGAAAACCACAACCTCATGGGCACCAGAGTCAACAGAACAGGGCACTAGCCTCACCTTGTCCTTGCTACTCCATTCCAAGTATCCTCGTAGCCATCCCTCAGTCATCAACAATTATATTCCCATAGTTCTGTCTTTTTCGGAGTGGCACACAAACAGAATTGGCCAATAGGTAGACTGTATATGCAAAATACCTACAAATAGTACCTCAAACTTACGTAAGTACATATTGAATTTTTAAAAAGCATGGCATACTCTTCTCAAAGGTGGCATCACTTTTACATTCCTGCACACAGGGTGCAGCAGGCTCGGGGGGTTGTTTGTTTGTTTATTTGTTGTTTAATTTTCATCCTTAATTTATTTTTTCTCTCTCATACAATGCATCCTGAACTCAGTTTCCCCCCCCCCCATCTCCTTCCATACTCTCCTACCCTCCTCTCTCCCTCAGAATCATGATTCTATCATTTCCCTTCAGCGAATTACAGGTCTCCCAATGATAATCATCCCAACACAACATAACAAAATACAAAACAAAGCCAAAAAAAAAGCAAGAAAACAAACAAACAAACAAAACCAACCAACCAACCTGGGCACAAGGCCTCTTATAAAGTCTGGGCAGTACAACTCAACAGTAAGAAAAAGGGTCCCAATGCCAGATGAAAATGTCAGAAATAACTCTATTTCCACTGTTCAGACTCCCGTAAATACACCAAGCTAATCGCCATAACCCATACAGAGGACCTAGTGCAGACACATGCAGTCTCTGTGATTGCTAACTTAGTTTCTTTGAGTTCCTATGAGCCCTGCTTACTTAGTTGATTCTGCGGGTCGTGTTCTCCTTGCCATATTTGACCTCTCTGGCTCCTACAGTTCTGCCTCCATATCTTTTGTCAGGATTTCCTGAGCTCCAGGTGGAAGAACCCAATGAAGATCTCCAATTTTAGCACATGCTCTCTCCCCGTCCTCTTCCCTCCCAACCCCTGAGTGTGGGCCATTGAATCTGGGTGCAGTAATTTTAGCGACTCCACGTCTTGTAGAATTTGAAATCATTAGTTTGGTGGGTTTTTTTTTTCTCTTTCTTTTTATTTTTTTTTTCCTTATAAAAGAAAACATTTCGTTGGGGCTGACTTAGTTTCAGAGGTTTAATCCATTATCATCATTGTAGGATGCCTAGAGAATGAAGGCAGGTGCAGCATTGGAGAAGGAGCTGAGCATTCTATGTAGAAAGAATTTCTTATAAACATCACCTGTCAATAAAAACGCTTATAGTCAACGAGCTGAGGCAGACAACAAGAGGTAGGAAATCCAGCATGGATAGAGAGAATTCTGGGAAACAGAGGCACGGGAGATTTTCTCTGGATTGCTGGGGAGGCAGAAAAAAAAATCAGCAGATACCTCAATTCACGTTAGAATAAAAGGAGAGATTTGCCCTTGAACAATGAGAAGACAGAAATACAAGGAGAGGAAATCAGCCACATAGTTGATCTCAGATTAGAATAAAAGGAATAACAAGTTAAGAGCAAATCAGAAAACAAGCTGAAACTTATGGCCTAGACATTTCTTAATAAATAGTCTAAGAGTCATTATTTCTGGGAATTAATTGGCTGGGGAAAATCTTGACTTATTTTTTACAGGTCTACATCTTGATCCTTAGGCAGCAGAAGGGTGGAGGTGTAGCTTGAGCATGGGAGATCTCTAAGCCAACCCACACAGTGACACACTTCCTCTAATAAGGCCATACCTACTTCAACAAGGCCACACCTCCTTGGATTGCTACTTTCTATGGACAAGGGCAAAAGGGAAGTAACAACGGAAAGTAACAAGGGAAAGGGGGAAAGGCTATTTGTTTGCAGGGGAGGTGGGCAAAGGACTGCCTCTGGATAGAGGGGAGACAGACATGGCCCATAGGCAAATGGCAGTTTATAATGGAAAAGGGAGAAACCCCAAGTTAACTTGAGTTAGTAGGTTAATTTTGATTGGGTATGTTAATCACGGTGGCCAAAACAGGGATTTGTTTGTTGGACTTCAATACTTTGATAGCTGGGCCTTGATAGTAAGCTACAGGAAGAAGAAGTGGCCAAATAGGCAATGGGCCTCAGGGATGAGCTTTAGGAATGTAATCTAATGGTTTGTTACCAAGGCAGAGGGAGAAGGGGAATGTTGGCCAGAAGCATATTTGCTATGCTCAGGATGGCTATCTTCTCTTTCTTTAATATATTTTAATTAATTGATTAATTAATTAATTAATTAATTTTTACACTCCACATTTTATCCCCTCCACCAGTCTACTTACATCCCATACCGCCTCCCAACCCCTTGTCTCCATGTGAATGTCCCCACCTCCCCACCCCACCTGACCTCTAAACTTCCTGGAGCCTCCAATCTCTTAAGGGTTAGGTGCATCATCTCTGAATGAACACAGACCCAGCAGTCCTCTGCTATATGTGTGTTGGGGACTCCATATCAGCTGCTATATGCTGCCTGTTTGGTGGTTCACTGTTTGAGAGATCGTGGGGGTTCAGATTAATTGAGATTGCTGAAGCCCTGAGGAACACCAGAAAGATAGGAAACAGACAACCTAGGGAGGTAGGAGGTTGGGGGAACAGCCAGGAATTCACCAAGAGACCTGTGAGGTGAGAGACTCCCAGGACTCAAAGGGAGGAATCTTAGATGAAATGCCTGACAGTAGGGAAAGGGAACTTATAGAGCCTACCTCCAGCAGGAAGACAAGGCCTCAAATAAGGGAGGGGGCAGCATCCCACAGTCACAACTCTGACTCATAATTGGTGAGGTTTTTTATAAAGCTATTCATAGTGAACTTTGAGGCATTTTCCCCAGTATTGAAAATGTTATGCCTCCGTATATTAAACCATCCCTGCATTCCTGGGATGAAGCCTACTTAGTCATGATGGATGATCGTTTTGATGTGTTCTTGGATGCGGTTTCCGAGGATTTTATTGAGTATTTTTGCATCAATATTCATGAGGGAAATTGGTCTGAAGTTCTCTTTCTTTGTTGGATCTTTGTTTGGTTTAGTATCAGAGTAATTATGGCTTCATAGAAGGTATTGGGTAAAGTACCTTCTGTCTCTATTTCGTGGAATAGTTTGAGGAGAGGTGAAATTAAGTCTTCTTTGAAGGTCTGATAGAACTCTGCACTAAACCTATCTGGTCCTGGGCTTTTTTTGGTTGGGAGACTATTGATGACTGCTTCTATTTCTTTAGGGGAAATGGGCCTGTTTAGATCATTAATCTGATCCTGGCTTAACTTTGGTACCTGGTATCTGTCTAGGAAATTCTCCATTTCCTCCAGGTTGTCTAGCTTTGTTGAGTATAGCCTTTTGTAGTAGGATCCTATGATGTTTTGGATTTCCTCAGGTTCTGTTGTTATGTCTCCTTTTTCATTTCTGATTTTGTTAATTAAGATATTGTCCCTGTGCCCTCTAGTGAGTCTGGCTAAGGGTTTAATCTATCTTGTTGATTTTCTCAAAGAACCAGCTCCTTGATTGGTTAATTCTTTGAATAGTTCTTTTTGTTTCTACTTGGTTGATTTCTGTCCTGAGTTTGATTATTTCCTGCCTGCTACTCCTCTTGGGTGAGTTTGCTTCCTTTCGTTCTAGAGCTTCTAGGTGTGCTGTCAAGTTACTAGTGTATGCTCTCTCTAGTTTCTTTTTGGAGGCATTCAGGGCAATGAGTTTTCCTCTTAGGACTGCCTTCATTGTGTCCCATAAGTTTGGGTACATTGTGGCTTCATTTTCATTAAGCTCTAGAATGTCTTTAATTTTTTTCTTTATTTCATCCTTGACTAAGGAATCATTGAGTAGAGTGTTGTTCAGTTTCCATGAGAATGTTCGCTTTCTATTATTTATGTTGTTATTGAAGATCAGCCTTAGTCCATGGTGGTCAGATAGGATGCATGGGATAATTTCAATCTTTTTGTATCTGTGGAGGCCTTAATCTGCTATATAAACAAACTCAAGGACAAAAACCACATGATCATCTCGTTAGATGCTGAAAAAGCATTTGACAAAATGCAACACCCTTTCATGATAAAAGTCTTGGAAAGATCAGGAATCCAAGGCCCATACCTAAACATAATAAAAGCAATCTACAGCAAACCAGTAGCCAACATCAAACTGAATGGAGAGAAGCTGGAAGCAATCCCATTAAAATCAGGGACTAGACAAGGCTGCCCACTTTCTCCCTACCTACTCAATATAGTAGTTGAAGTCCTAGCCAGAGCAATTCCACAACAAAAGGAGATCAAGGGGATACAAATTGGAGAAGAAGAAGTTAAAATATCACTGTTTGATGATATGATAGTATATATTCAGGACCCCAAAAATTCCACCAAAGAACTCCTAAACCTGATAAACAGCTTCAGTGCAGTATCTGGTTATAAAATTAACTCAAACAAATCAATGGCCTTTCTCTATACAAAGGATAAGAGGGCTGAGATAGAAATTAGGAAAACAACACCCTTCACAATAGTCACAAATACTATAAAATACCTTGGTGTGACTCTAACTAAGGAAGTGAAAGACCTGTATGACAAGAACTTCAAGTCTCTGAAGAAAGAAATTGAAGAAGATCTCAGAAGATGGAAAGATCTCCCATGCTCATGGATTGGCAGGATTAATATAGTCAAAATGGCTATCTTGCCAAAAGCAATCTACAGATTCAATGCAATCCCCATCAAAATCCCAACTCAATTCTTCACTGAGATAGAAAGGGCAGTTTGCAAATTCATCTGGAATAATAAAAAACCAAGGATAGCAAAAACTATTCTCAACCATGCCTGACATTAAGCTGAACTACAGAGCAATTGTGATAAAAAACTGTATGGTACTGGTAGAGTAACAAACAGATAGATCAATGGAATAGAATTGAAGACCCAGAAATGAACCCACACACCTATGGTCACTTGATCTTTTACAAGGGAGCTAAAACCATCCAGTGGAAAAAGGACAGCATTTTCAACAAATGGTGCTGGCACAACTGGTGGTTATCATGTAGAAGAATGCGAATTGACCCATTCTTATCCCCTTGTACAAAGCTTAAGTCTAAGTGGATCAAAGACCTCCACATAAAACCAGAGACACTGAAATTTATAGAGGAGAAAGTTGGGAAAACNCCTAAATCTGATAGGGGATTAATATCCAACATCTACAAAGAGCTAAAGAAACTGGACTCCAGAAAAACGAATAACCCCATTAAAAATGGGGTACAGAGCTAAACAAAGAATTCTCAACTGAGGAATTCCGAATGTCTGAGAAACATCTGAAAAAATGTTCAACATCCTTAATCATCAGGGAAATGCAAATCAAAACAACACTGAGATTCCACCTCACACCAGTCAGAATGGCTAAGATCAAAAATTCAGGGGACAACAGATGCTGGCGAAGATGTGGAGAAAGAGGAACACTCCTCCATTGCTGGTGGGAATGCAAGCTTGTACAACCACTCTGGAAGTCAGTCTGGCATTATCTCAGAAAATTGGACATAGTACTACCAGAGGATCCAGCAATACCTCTCCTGGGCATATACCCAGAAGATGTTCCAACTAGTAAATAGGACACATGTTCCACTATGTTCATAGCAGCCTTATTTATAATACCCAGAAGCTGGAAAGAACCCAGATGTCCCTCAACAGAGGAATGGATACAGAAAATGTACATCTACACAATGGGTACTATTCTGCTATTAAAAAAATGAATTTATGAAATTCTTGGGCAAATGGATGTATCTGGAGGATATAATCCTTAGTGAGGTAACCCAATCACAAAAGAAATCATTGGGTATGCACTCACTGATAAATGGATATTAGCCCAGAAACTTAGAATATCCAAGATACAATTTATAAAACACAAGAACATCAAAAAGGAAGACCAGCTCGTGGATACTTCATTCCTCCTGTGAAGAGGAAACAAAATACCCATGAAAGGAGTTACAGAGACAAAGTTTAGAGTTAAGATGAAAGGATGGACCATACAGAGACTACCCCACAACGAGGGATCCATCCCATAATCAGTCATTAAACTCAGACACTATAGCATAAGACAGCTAGTGCCTACTTAAGGGACCCTGATATAGCTGTCTCGTACAGAAGTGGATGCTCATAATCATCTATAAGAGGGAACACAGGGCCCACAATGGAGAAGCTAGAAATAGAACCCCAGGGGCTGAAGGGGTCTGCAACCCTAGAAGAGGATCAACAATATGAACTAACCATAAACCCCAGAACTCGTCTCTCTAGCTCCATATATATCAGAAGATGGCCTAGTCAGCCATCATTGGGAAGAGAGGCCCCTTGGTACTGCAATCTTTATATGCCCTAATACAGGGGATCGCCAGGGCCAAGAAGTGTGAGTGGGTGGATAGGGGAGGAGGGAGGGGGAGGGGGAGGGGGAAGGGGACATTCGGGATAGCATTTGAAATGTAAATTAAGAAAATATCTAATAAAAAAATAGAAGAAAGAAAAAAAAAGAAAATGTTATGCCTCTTGTCATCTGTTTACAATTTGGTTCAGTATCTGTTCAAACCATTTGTTTATTTGAAAACTTGTATTGATGGTTATGAAAGTTTTTAACATAGGTTGCATACCAGGGACTTCTCTTTATAAAACTGAAATAATTTCTGGTCATTTTATTGTAGTGCTTTTAATAATGCCAGATATAGAATAAAAGTCTCTATTTCAATGAAAATTAACTTGTTAATGTTTTTCATTTATACATTGTATCTTTAGTTTAGAAGCTAAGAAATCTCTGCTTAAGCAAATGTCAAATTTTTTCTATTTTCTTTTCAATGCTTATAGAGTAAGATAATTTTAAATACATTTAATATTGATGCAATCTTAGTGAAACTGGACACTAAAAATATCAGACAGTAACTTATTTAAAAATGAAGAAGAATGCAAAAGCCTCAAGTATTTTGCATATTTATGAATTCCAGAATCGTGAGCTGTTCCATAAATTATAACAAATCATACCAACATGATAGTCATTTATTGATCAATATATCAAGAATTTATCGATAGCTCTGCGATGTTCCAATTCCTCTGCTTAATGATTAAAATATGCTTATTCCTGGAAGAGAGAGAGAGAATGCAGAATAGAGGGATGGGAAACAACAGGAATATCCATTCCCATTCGTGCAGCGCCTACATGGGCAGTCTCTCTGATGTCACCATTCCCATTTGTCCAGCGCCTACATGGGCAGTCTCTCTGATGTCACTGTTTGGAGCTATGGAGTTTATGGCAGGATCCCAATCTCCACGGGAAAGTTGGCATGATAACCATTTGTTCGTTTCTTAAAATGATGGAAACTACCTTTTTCCTTCCCATGTCAAGCAGCTGGGAATATGGAAGGAAAAACTCAGTTTTCTACTGTTTGAAATGTGAGTTCTGTTCAGTGATTAGAGATTCTAATTACTGTAGTACAATTAAGGAGCCAGTAGTCACAGATGCTACAAACTCAAAGTTTAAAACAAACAAACAAACAATCCCCTCCCTTGAAGGTTTTAATATAGCAGAACATGGTGGCCTTTATCCCAAGCACTTGGGAAGCAGAGATAAGTGGACCTCATAAATTCTATGTCAGCCTGGTGTACAAAGTGATTTTCTGGACAGCCAGAGTTATTACAAAGAAATCATATACTGAAAAAAAAAAGAAAATAAATATTCTAATAAAACTAAATGAGGCTAAGGAGAAAGTTAAGAAAATGAGATATAAATGAAAGATTATCTATCAGTATGAAGAAAGATATCCTAAAAATAAATCTAATGCAATTCTGCAGCTGGGATGGGAAGTACCTGGAAGATGCCATGAGGGAGAATCACCCACTAGCGTGTTTGAGCAGACAGAGAAAAGGATCGATGCTGTGGCAGAGCAAACCATAAAACAATGTCTCATGAAAGAAAGAAACAGAAAAAGTTGACTTAAGAAAATTGAGTAAATGCTAAGGGACCCAAATGATCAAGACTCTATCATGTGAGTCTATGAACACGTTGTGGGATTTACTAAAGTGGGAAAACGAATGGGAGGAGAGAGGAAGACAAACTAACAAAAGAAAAACTGAATAATTCCAAAATTTGAATTGTAAAAATTAATATTAGCATCCAATAAGTTGAGCGAACTCTAAAATGAACTCGAGCAGATCCACATGAAGTCACAGTGTAACCAGACTTTCTAGCTCCTTCTCAGAGACCGGAATCTTCCTGACAAGAATAACATTAAAGACTGATGTTCCATGGAAACATTCATGCAAGAATACTCCATAAAAATATTAGCAGATATCATTGAACTCCATTAAAGTATGGACAACATTTAATATAATTTCAATACCATTTCAAGATAAAAATATCAACAAGTAAGGAATAAATGAAACTACCCAATATGCAGAAAAGGCAATCCCTAGATGCCTACAGCAAACATCACCCTGAGTGTTGGGAGACAAAGGCCTTTCTCTCTGAGTTTACAAACAAGGCAAGGATAATAATGTTGCCTCTTCCATTCAACATATGCCAAAAGTTGTAGCCAGAAAATGAATCAGAAAATAAGAAGAAAACTTAAAATACAAATTGGAAAAGAGAAAATAAAATTCTGAATGCTCACATAGGATACAGTGTTCTATGTAGAAAACTCTTTAAAAACACACAGAAAATGTCTGTTTATTTTAAGAAATGAATTATGTAAGATAGCTGTGTACAAAGTTATCAAAGTTATGTTTATATATACTAACAATAATTAGTGAGTCTAGAAAGAATTCCATTTTTAGTAGTATCAAAAAATAATTCTTCAGGAATTAAGCAAGGAGATAAAAAATTTGAACATTGTATAATATTGGTGGAATAAACTAAAGAAAGCATAAGTAAATGAAAACATCTTTCATGTTTCTAGTTGAAAATCTTAATATTGTTAAGGTGTTAATGCCTTCCAAAGTAATCTCCTATTTCAAACCAATGCTCACCCAAACCCCAAGGCCATCTTTTCCAAAGGTAGAAAAAAACCTATAAAATTTGTTTCTGATATCTAGAGTTCTCAATGGTCAAACTAACCCTGTAAAACAGAAACTCAGAAGGCTATAACATTCAGATTTACTGATTTGAAAATCTAGTACAAAGTTACAGAATTTGAAATCAATATCATACTGGATAGGCACATAAACCATCTTATCCTAATACAATACTCTAATAAAATAGAATACATAAGAAAAATCATAACAAGAAGTTAGTCAAGATTGAATGTTTTTTTTCTCCTAGGGTACAAAAATCATTTAAGGAGGAATTGACAGTTTTTACAAAATTACAGTGAGGAAACTGGATATCCACATAGTAAAAATGACATTAAATTCAATATTACAAGCAGCATTTAATGTAAGGTGATTCAAATAAACAAATGTAAAATGTATAACTATACAACTAACTCAGATAATAAATCAGGGTAAAGAAATAACATATGGGCCAGAGCAGTCAGTTCTAGGATATGTCAATGCAGCCACAGGGAAAATGTTGGACTTCGTAGATGTTATATGCGACAAATAAAAATCAATAAAATATAGATGATATTTCTGACAAAAATACGTTAAGAAGTTTGCAATAATTGTAATGTAATTCTGAAAGTCAGCAATAATTGTAGATGTAAGTCAAACAAAAGATTTGAATATACATTTGTCTGAAGGGGATGCGAAAGAGACCTGCAAGCAAAGGTGCTGAACATCAATCACATAATTAAGGAAATGCAAAGCAGAACTGTAATGTAATTAACTACTATCATACTGGAGACTATAAAGATATTATCAAATAGAGTAGCAAGGATGTGGCACATCTTGAAATACAACATATGGTGAATAGACAGCATGCTGTAGCTGTGAGTGGGAAACAGAACCGTGCATCTTCAACAGCACAATGGCCACTCACCCATGAAACTGCACCTCTAGACACTTACTCCAAAGAACTGACAGCTAAGTCTCAAAGAGATATTTGTATATTAGTGTTCATGGTAGGTAGCATCACCCACATACTGAAAAGTTGGAAACAAACCAACTATGCATGAAGCCATGAGCAGGTACGCGAAATGTTCTGTACAAAGACAGTCACCCTTCAAGAGAAGAATACCTTGAATACTCCAGTATGCATGAACCTAGAGGAAAACCAAAGGGAGAATTAATTTTTAGTGAGTATAGCGTTCCTCTCTTTTTATAATGAAAAGGATGGATGAGACAGATGCTGGTGTCAGTCACTCTATACCTTGAAGTATGTATTATTGCTGAACTACATATCTTAAAATAGTTGTTGAAGACAATTTTAGGTATTTTACTAAAATAATAGTTAAATGTAGCTGGTCTTTTTCCTTAAAGAATTTGGCATTTCAGTAAAGGGTTTTTAAAAGGTGCAGCAACATGTTCTGAGCAGGGAAGATGTTGACCAGCTACACAAAGAGCCCTCTCAACACCTTGTGGAAAAAGGAATTAGACAGTTAGCTACAGGCATTCAGCTTACTGGAGAATAAAATTGTAATTATGCAGGCAACTTTTTTATCACCAACTACCTAAGTGCTGTGAAAGACACTTACAGGAAGTAAAGAGATTATGTAAAAAGACATAATTTAGCTCAGAGCTAAGGGAAGACATCCCTAAGACACTAACATAAAAAACGGGAAGCTGAAAATTGTCAAAACTACATTTTGATTGATTGTAGTTTTCTGTAGTGGTCTCTGTCTGCCAAGGACAGACCTTTGCTAGGAGAGCGGTCCCCTCAAGAAGATGTATTTGGGAAAGTCAAATTGTGCCCAAGTTGATGGCCTAGCTTCTGCTCAGTTGGTTTTCTATACTCCTCTCTCTCTCTCTCTCTCTCTCTCTCTCTCTCTCTCTCTCTCTCTCTCTCTCTCTCATGCGCATGCGCGTGAGAGCGTGCTCTCTCTCTGTGTATATATGTGCATGTGTGTGTTTATGTGTGTGTTCTGCTCTACTCTAGACAGCTTTTTCTTACTATTCTAAAAACACTCTAGTTGAGATAGCCCTCTCCACTAGCAAAAATTATAAAACCTAACTGGATAGTTCATGAGTTTTCTGACCAAAGTCAGAAAAAGTTGCTATAAAAAATTATTGTGGGGGCTGGTGAGATGGCTCAGCGGGTAAGAGCACCCGACTGCTCTTCCGAAGGTGATAAGTTCAAATCCCAGCAACCACATGGTGGCTCACAACCATCCGTAACGAGATCTAGCTCCCTCTTCTGGAGTGTCTGAGGACAGCTACAGTGTACTTACATATAATAAAATAAAATAAATCTTTAAAAAAATTATATTATTCCCCTCACTAGCCCCTCTCCCTCCTACCCAGGTGGCTCTATCCCTGTGTGCCCCGCCATGACTGTTTTCTTCTCCTTCTCAAGTGAGATTGAGGCTCCTCACTTCGGAAGAGCAGTCGGGTGCTCTTATCCGCTGAGCCATCTCACCAGCCCCCTCAATAATTTTGGGTTCTTCAGTTTGTTAATAAGTGAATAAATATAAGTAACCTAGAGAGAATTTAATGCATAAAGAAGTACATCAGTTATATGATTCTTCTATATGCTATTTGATATTCTTTAAAACCCTCCATTATGACTTGGGCAGTGATTACAATCATTTGCATTCCTGCAGTATAAACAGTTCTCTTTTGTTCATTTTCTCGACATAATTTATTCCTATTTCTTTTCCTAATGACTACTACTCTGACAGGATGAGCTGGAATCTCAATATGTCTTTGATTTGCATTTCTCAAATACCTGAGGAGACTGAGCATTTATTTTTCTACTTGTTTTGAGCAATTTATATTTTGTCTTCAAATGCTGTTTCTTCATTCTATCAGAATATTTATTGACTCGGGTACTTGATTTCTTGTGCTTAGCTTTCTCAGTTCTTTATATATTCTAGATATTAATCCTCCATAATATTCATAACTTGAAAATAATTTTCTTGCAATCCTGTAGGCTTGACAAATAACTTGGTTAAAGTCAAGGATATCCAATAAACAATACCCACAGGCCTGCATTATCCCAATGACTATTCATTTGCAAACTCATTAATAGTATAGCAATGCCACAAATCATTGGGTTCTTAAGTACAAATACAAATATCAGAATCCATTCTGTACAAATTTGGTAATGCAGATTTTTTTGTTAATTTTATCACTTAGCTGAATCATAAAAATTCCATTTTTAGTTTACTTGAACATATGTGCCTGTATTTTCCTTTCTATTGACCAATGAGAAATGCTTTTAGATTCATATTTCACTAGAAGTTATTATAAAATGAAAACTTATGTTCCTCTTCATGTGATCATAATCATAGATTACCAATCTATATATACACAAACTCAGTATGATGGGTTTGCTTAGAAAAAGAAAGCCTTTAGCTCCAAAAGCTAGTTTTTTTGTATAAATCAGGTGTCATTTCCTCGGGTTCAACTCTGGGGGAGAAAGCTGGATTGCTAGCAATATAGCTATTGACAGAAAATTATCTGATATTGATATATATAGCAATCCAAAGCCATGACTTAAAGGCTGAACCCTTACTTCACTACCCTTTATACACCAGAACTAATTACTCATTTCTGTAATCATCTATTGACTGCAGAAACCATCATCAGGCAGTAAGTCCAGGCAGATAGATAATGATTCTTATGATTGTTAGGGATACACTCTTTAGTAGAATGGGATTCTTTTTAGGAAGATAAATCTGAGTGTCTCCCAAAACTTTTAAACCTCAAATCACGAATGATGTTTACACATTTTAGTTCCCACATTTGCATTTAACATATAATATGCAAAAATATCCAGACTCATTCCAGAAATAAAAGGCAAAAGGCTGTCTTGCAAATTGTCTGCCTTTTGTAAAATTGGTTTGCCTGAGAACATGTTTTAGAATGGAATGCAAAACATTCAATTAAAACACTTATTTGTATAAATATTGTACAGAAATCATACTCTCTATTGGAGAAAAATGTGAAAGATAAAGTGGATATAAAGACAGGAAAGTATCCATGGATCTGTAACAAAGCTTAATAAAGATCTGTGATCTGCAATATTAGTCAGACTTGAACAACTCAGTGGATGGCAGTAAATATCTTTTAATCGTTGCTTTGCCAAACTACTGAAGTAAAAGGAGCAGCCTTTGCAAATAGGAAATTCAAGGACATTAATTCATACTGACTAAGGTTGAGATATTTCTAACTCTGTGTTAGTGTCAAGGTCATGGCAGAGATATGTACATAGGACTCCCCAGAGACCATACAGAAAACATATATTTCCCATGCACAGTCTTTAGGAATATTCATCTCCAGAGAATAGGTGCTTAATGACTGTTCCATCTTACACATATTTAGTAAAGTTTTAAAATTGTAATTTGTAAGTTTTGTGCAAGAACATTTGAACAAATGCTTAGATTTTAATTACACAAGTTCAGAGATCTATGTTGTATTTTTTTTCTAATCTTTAGAGATATATGATGTTGGTGGATTTCAAAGGTACAAACTGATCTGCACAGTTGGGGTGCTATGTGCCATCCAAAGATCATGAAACTAATGAGGTTAACTTGAAAGAGGCCACATTTTCTTGAACTGGTTGGATGTGAGCAAAAATAACAGATTTTCATGTATTCTTAAAACATTTTTATTAGAATTATTTAATTTTGTGATACCGGTCTAAAGGTTAGTTGAAATATATACTCTCAGTCCCTCCCCTTCTCCCCTCCTCTCTCCTTGTTCCCTCCTCTCCTTCCTTTCCTCCAATTCTCAAAACAAAGTTTTAACTTTAATTCTTTCCTCATACATTACATTCTGACCACAGTTTTCCCTCCCTCCACTCCTCCAAGTCATTCCCCCATGTTCCCTCTTCCTCAGATCAATTCTTCCTCAATTTCCCTATTAAAAAAAAAAAAAGAGTAGGCCCTCCCACATGGTATTCCCACAAAACATGACCTAAATGATCAAGTAAGTCTGGGTATAAACTCTCACACTAGAACTGGACAAGGCAACCAGCAACCCATTAGAAAGAAGAGAGTCCCAAGTACAGGCAAAGGAGTCAGAGATACTCCCACTCCCATTATTGGAGGTCACACAAAACCACCACATAGCCATGAGGTATATATAAAGGACCAAGCTCAGATCCATACAGGGTCCATGTGTGAGGCTTCAGTTTCTGGGAGCCCTATGAGTCTTGCTTAGTTGATCCTATGGACCATGTTCCCATGGTGTTCTCAACTTCTCTGGCTCCTGCAACCCTTCCTCCCCTTTTGTTGTGGGGGTTCCCGTGGTTCTGCCTAGTGTTTGCCTGTGGGTCTCTGCATCTGTCCCCATCTATTTCTGGAAGGCAACCTTATAATGACAGTTGAGCTAGGCACTGATCTGTGAGTATAACAGACAATCATTAGGAATAACTTCATTGACTTTTTTTTGCCAGTTGTATTTGGTTCTATCCGGGGTCTCAGGCTGTCCTGCCTCTGGTTTCTGGCCATGCAAACAATAATAACCTTGGGCTCCCTCTAATGGCATGGGCTACAAGTTGAACCAGTCATGAGTTTGCCATTCAAACAGTTTTGGTGCTACCATTGTCCCAGCATGTCTTGCAGGCAGGACAGATTGTTAGTTGAAGGTTTTGTGTCTGGGTTGATGCCCCAGTCCCACAGCTAGTAATTTTGCCTGGTTATAGAAGATGGCATGTTCAGGCTCCATATGACCCCTTTCTTCACTATGATCACTCCTTTAGATTTCAGGATTGTAGATCTTAGTAAGTTTCCACTGCACTAGGTTTCTGCATCACCCTCCAAAAACTACCCCTAATTCCAGTTATTATCCCAGTACATTTATCTCTTTATCTATCTTACCCACTGCCCGATTCCTCTCATTGCTATCCCCACTCACCCCCAGACCACCTACAAAATCTATTCTACTCCCTCTTCCCAGGGAGGTCCATGAATCCCCTCTGAAGCCCTCCTTGTTACTATTTAGTATCTCTGGGTTAGTGGATTGTAGCATGATTGCCCTTTACTTAACAGCTAAAGTCCACTTATAAGTGGGTACATACCATGCTTGTCTTTCTGGGTCTACCTCACTCAGGATTATCTTTTCTATTTCTATCTATTTGCCTGCAAATTTCATAATGCCATTGCTTTTTAGCAGTTGTGTAATACTTCATTGAGTATATGTGCCACGTTGTCTTTATCTATTTTTCAGATGAGGGACATCTAGGTTGTTTATAGTTTCTACCTATTAAAAATAAAGCTACAGAAAACATGATTAAACAAGTGCCCCTTGTTAGTATAGAGCATGCTTTGGGTATATTCCCAAAAATGGTATAGCTGAGTCTTGAGGTAGATCAATACAACCTTTTCTGAGAAACCACCATATTGATTTTCATAGTGGCTATATATAAGTTCACTCATCAGTAGTGAAGGAGTGTTCCCCTTGTTTCACATTTTTGCCAGCATGAGCTTTCACATGTCGTTTTGATCTTGGCCATTTTGACACCTGTACAGTGAAATCTCAAAACAATTTTGTTTGGCATTTCCCTAATGGCTAAGGAGGTTGAACATTTCTTTAAGTCTTCCTCAACAATTTGAGATTCCATTGTTGAGAGTTTTCTGTTTAAATCTGTACCACATTTTTAATTATGTTATTTGGTTTCTTGATGTCCAGTTTCTCAAGTTCCTTATATGTTTTGGATATTAACTGTCTATCAGATGTGGAATTGGTAAAAATCTTTTCCCATTTTATAGGATGCCATTTTGTTCTATTGAGGTTGTCCTTTGCCTTTATTACTATATCTAAATAGTATAGTTTTAAATCAGGAATTGTGATACCCCCTGGATGTCCTTTTACTATATATTTTATATTTTAAACACACACACACACACACACACACACACACACACACATATATATATATATATATATATATATATATATATATATATATATATATATATATATATAAAATAAGTACATATTTTAGATATCCTGGGTGTTGTTTTCTTTTTCCATGTGAAGTTGATTATTGTCTGGTGGTCAAGGTCTAGAAAGAATTGTGTTTGAATTTTGATATGGATTGAATCAAATCTTTAGATGCTTTTGGTTGAAATAACATTTTTACTCTTTTTCATCGTTTCACACTAGATTCCTGTTAATCATCTACTTACTTCCATTCCTAGCAGAGGAAACTAAGACTTCTGAGAATTAAGATTTCACTGCCAATTCTATAGCTTCACCTTGTTTGCCTTTGCTCTGACTGCAACATCTTTGAAGACCATTACATTCCTGCCCTCTTAAAGGGCTTTCATTGACTCTTAGGACAACTACCATGTCTTTTTAATTCTCTTCCTGCTCCATCACAAATGTTGACATATTTCACTTTTCTGATTTGTGAATTTTTCTTGTTCCCCATACAATGTCAATTGTTCATACAATACATTCTGTATTTCATTGTAGATCTTTCCCATATACACAATTCAAAACGTATCAGAATTCTAACACATAGCAAAAACTATTCTCAACAATAAAGACCTTCTCAGGGAAATCACCATCCCTGACCTCAAGATATACTACAGAGCAATAGTAATACCAACTGCATGGTATTGATACAGAGACAAATTGATCAATGGAATAGAATTGAAGACCTAGAAATAGACCCACATACTTTTATACACTTGATCTTTGACAAAGATGCCAAAACCATACAGTGGAAAAAAGAGAGCATCTTCAACAAATGGTGCTGATCCAACTGGTGGTCTGCATATAGGAGAATGGAAATTAATCCATATTTATCACCTTGTAGAAAGCTCAAGTTCATGTAGATCAAGGACCTCCACACAAACCCAGATACACTGAATCTAATAAAAGAGAAAGTGGGAAATATCCTCAGGGGAATTTTCCTGAACAGATCACCAGTGACTCGGGCTCTAAAATCAACAATTAACAAATGGGACCTCATGAACTAAAAAGCTTCTATAAAGCAAAGCACATTGTCAATAAGACAAAACGACAACCTACAGATTGGGAAAAGATCTTCACTAACCCTACATTCAATTAAGGGGTTATATCTAAAATATACAAAGAACTCAAGAAGTCAAGACTCCAGAAAACCAAACAACCCAATTAAAAATGGGGTACAGAGCTAAACATAGAATTCTCAATTGAGAAATCTCAAATTGACAAGAAGCACAAGAAATGTCCAAAGTCCTTAGTCATCAGGGGAATGCAAATAAAAACAACCCTGCAATTTCATCTCACACCAGTCAAAAATGGCTAAAATCAAAAACCCAGATGACAGCAGATGCTGGCAAGAATGTGTAGAAAGAGGGACACTCCTCCACTGCTAGTGTGATTGCAAACTGATACAACCACTCTAGAAATCAATCTGGCAGTTTCTCAGAATATTAGAAATATTTCTACCTGAAGATCTAGCTATACCGCTCTTGGGTGTATACCCAAATGATGCTACACTATATAACAAGGACACATATTCAACTCTGTTCATAGCAGCCTTATTTGTAACCGCCCTAAGCTGGAAACAACCCAGATGTCCCTTAACAATTTTACTTTGTTATATGCATATATCCACGATCATGGGCAATCTTTCCATCTCCAGATGATATTTTCTTCAATTTCTTACACAAATACTTGAACTTTTAGTCACACATGTCTTTCACTTACTTTGTTAGAGTTACACCCAAGATATTGTACATTATATCACTACTTCTCAAGCTGAATGGAGAAAAATTCAAAGCAATTCCACTAACATCAGGAATAAGATAAGGCTTCCTACTCCCTCCTTAGCTATTCAAAGTTGAATTTCAAGTTCTTGAGGTAGCAATCAAACAAGTGAAGGAGATTAAAATGAAACCAATTGGAAAGGCGGAAGTCAAAGCATCATCATTTGCAGATAATGTGATCATATACATATACACATACATATGCGACTTCAAAGATTCTACTAGGGAACCCCCTACAGCTGATAAACACCTCTAGTGAAGTAGCCTGATACAAGGATAATTAAAAAATAATCAATACCCCTCCTATATACAAATGTCAAATGGACTGAGAAAGAAATAAAGGAAAACAACCACAAATAATGTAAAAGAAAAAAATGTGTAGCTCATAACCAATCTTGTTTATACAGCAACACACCAGTTTAAAGGCTTTTTGGATATCTGAACATGTATCTCGGTTTATGCTTTTTTCTGGGGTTCTGACTTAGGTTCTTCAGTTTACAATTTTTTAAATTAATTTATTTTTTACACTCCATATTCAATTCCTGACCCTCATCCACCCTCGGACTGTTCCACATCTCGCACCTCCTCCCCAAACCCCTGTCTCCACATGGATGACCCCACCCCCACCCCACCCAACCTCTAAACTCCCTGAGGCCTCCTGTCTCTTGAAGGTTATGTGCATCATCTCTGAATAAACATATACTTGGAAGTCCCCTACTGTTTGTGTGTTGGGGACCTCATATCAGCTGATATATATTGCCTTTTTGGTGGTGCAGTGTTTAAGAGATCTCAGGGCGTCCAGATTAATTGAGACTGTTGGTCCTCCTACAGGTCACCCTTCTCAGTTTCTTTCAACCTTTCCTAGTTCAACAACAGGTGTTAGCTGCTTCTGTCCATTGGTTGGGTGCCAATATCCTTGCCCAGCTGTTTATGGCCAGCAATTTTATTCACCAATTAGAACTAACTACAGGCAGGGACAGTGTTTTACCTGCGGGATTCTAGTGTACTTTCAGAAGGAATACAGTTAAGATAATACAAGTGTTAAATCAAATCCACAACAAATATCTTCAAGATATGCTGTATACATGTAAGAAATTTTCAAAGAATTATTGAAAACTACTATTCAGTTTTTAAAAATGGGTTGGACAGAGTCTAAAGTTTGTGATATCAGACTAGTAACACGATAAATTTAATGACTGACAGAAGTCAGGGAAAAAGAAACAAATAACCACAAATTGTTAACAGCTTAGAATTGTGTGGGCGGTGACTAACTTAAGTGTTAATAGCCACAACTCCATTTAAAATACTGAGCAATTAATGAGTTTTAATAAAAGTAATCATTTGAAAGGACAACAATTGTATCACTAATGCTGTTCATTAGTGGGGGTGTATGCACACACACGTGTGTGTGTGTGTGTGTGTGTGTGTGTGCATGCATGTGTGTGTGTACAAATTTTCACTGTTTAAGAAAACAATGATAATTAGGCTTTAACTATCTTCCAATATGACTTGAGGAAAATGGCAGAATGTAAAATGAAGAAATGCAACAGATAGACAAGAAATACTGAGTTCAAAAGAAGAAGGACTGGGAAAACTGATAAGTTGGATCACCTTACCAATGAAAACCAATGTTTTAGAAGAATTTGTTCTACAGCAATCCTATGGCACAGAGCAAAACTAGGTAGCAGAAATCTGTGATTGAAAAAAGAGAGTTACTGCTAAATCTGAAGTCTGGAAATGGGGAAACAGGAAATCATCAAGACAGGGTGAATGTGAAAAAAAGTTACAAAACAATGTGAAAAATCCTTTCAGTTTTACCTTCTGAATCCATGAACATCCCAGGATTGTTTATTCAAACTGAACAATCCCGTTTCCTTTCTACATATTTGAGAAATAGAGATGACATTCTCCTGCTGTTTTCCACACCTCCATTGTGGGCTCAAAGAAAATCATGATTAAAAAGAAAAGGTCAAACAATGATGGAAACAAATAGAAAGTAAAACAACACTCTAAATCTCCCAGGCTAGAAATAACCATCATTAATTTTAGAAAATTTAATTTAAGTCATTTCTTTTGACTGAACATGGATGAAGATTGTAAAGATGGAAAGGTCAATGCTAGAGAACTTGTCTGAATATCCTACTTGACTATTTCTTGGTGATTAGATGCACACAGATAAAAATATTTTGAATGAAGATTTAGAAAGCAAACAATCACACCATATAAATGATTTTAACATAAGTATTAATTTAATTTATGTTTTGCATTGAGAATAAAACTGAGAAATAAAACGAGAACATTAATAACATAAGAGTTTCAGTACACAGTATTTCCTAAAACAACTCAATAAATTTAATAAAGATAAAATAAAATAGTTTAAAAGTTGTAAACTTCCATTAACTGCAAGTTGACTATAAGTTATATGTATGTATGTGTGTGTATGTGTGTATGTGTGTGTGTGTATGTGTGTGTGTGTGTATGAGAGAGAGAGAGAGAATATATGTGTGTGAATGTATGTTTATAGATAGTATGAATTTAGAATGGAGATATTAGTGAGAAAGGAGATACGAAACGAAGAAGAGATGATAATGAAAAAAGAATATGAGCAGAGTGTTTGGTGCACATGTATGTAAATATCATGAAAAATCTTTTTATAGATAAATGCCAGTGATAAATACATATATTTATTTCCTTTTACATTATCTAAGAACCTCAATATATGGGGTTCTGCCAATTCCATTTTATATATACAATACACTAAGACTTTATATAGCAGCGTGGACCATGGCATCTCCCTAGGGTGACCATAACATCATGACTCCTACTGTCTCCTGGCCTGGATGTCTTTTTCAAAGTTTATGGTGACAAGTCTGATGGTTAACATATATCATTCCAGTGTTTTTATGTGATTCTTTGATACTGAAATTAGTCATTTTTTTTATGCAGGTAGATAGACATTGACATCTTTGTATCATCATTTATGGAGATGCAAGATTTCTTTTTCTTTTTTTTTCCAATTTTTTTATTAGATATTTTCTTAATTTACATTTCAAATACTATTCTGAAAGTCCCCTCCCCCCTCCCCCCTCCCTGCTCCCCTGTCCACCCATTCCCACTTCTTGGCCCTGGCTTTCCCCTGTATTGGAATTGACCCATTCTTATCCCCTTGTACAAAGCTAAAGTCTAAGTGGATCAAAGACCTCCACATAAAACCAGAGACACTGAAATTTATAGAGGAGAAAGTTGGGAAAACCCTCGAAGATATGGGCACAGGGGAAACATTCCTAAACAGAACAACAATGGCCTGTGCGGTCAGATCAAGAATCGACAAATGGGACCTTATGAAATTACAAAGCTTCTGTAAGGCAAAAGACACAGTCAGTAAGACAAAAAGGCCACCAACAGATTGGGAAAGGATTTTTACCAATCCTAAATCTGATAGGGGATTAATATCCACCATCTACAAAGAGCTAAAGAAACTGGACTCCAGAAAAATGAATAACCCCATTAAAAATGGGGTACAGAGCTAAACAAAGATGTCTTATTGAACCATAAGTACAGTCTTTCTTTTGATGGGGATCTTTGAATACTGTCTCTTTCCCCTTTGCCTCAATGTTCGCTCCTGCAGGAATATCCAATATGCATGAGTTACATTCACATCTGCCAGCATCTGACTTTTGCTCCTTTGATACTTCCACTTAATTTTGTATATTTCCTTCACTGTGTCCACTATATATGTTACTACATTTTTAGTCAATTTAATTATATTTAAAATTGCTTTACATGACTTCAATTCCAAAACATTTCATTCGAGTACTAGCAGCCTTCTTGGAGTTTTCACTTATGATGTGTGGAAATATATTACTTAAGCTATTAAATTTCTTTTCTGTTGTGTGTGAAAACAAGAAAATATGACTGATGTAAATTCTTTCTGTGTTTAAAGGGACTATACTTTCACATGACATATGTTTCTTAGCTATCCCTTTAGACTTGGAATTCATTTCTTTATTTTTCCCATTGTTTATTTGCTGCTGTCTAGCTTTTCCTGAAACTTAAACAGGGCTCGTTACCTGCTGAAAAGAAAAATGAGGGGGGAGAAAGAACTGATAATAAGAATTTTTGAGACCCAATTTGTGATCTCAGTACCTTCATGCCAAATGAATTGCACCCATTTTCCGGAACTCAGACCTATCCTTTGTATTAAGGTAATGTTTTGGGGTTTTATTGCTGTGAACAGACACCTGACCAAGTCAATTCTTATAAGAACAGCAATTAATTGGGCTGGCTTATAGGCTCAGAGGTTCAGTCCATTATCATCAAGTTGGGAACATGGCAGCTTCTAGGCGGACATGATGCAGGAGGAGCTGAGAGTTCTACATCTTCATCTAAAGGCCACTAGGATGGCTTCCAGGTAGCTAGAAAGAGGGTCTTAAAGTCAAAGGCCACAGTGACACACTTCCTTCAACAAGGCTATATCTACTCCAGTAAAGCCACATCTCCAAATAGTGCCACTCCCTGGACCAAGCATATTCAAACCACCGCAGGTAATCATTGCGACTCATAAGGAATCAACCTAGCTTAAGTCTCCCTAGCCACTTCCCCAGAGGCAGGAGGTGGAATTCTTATCAATAACAACAGGGAGCATCCATTTGGTTCCCACATCGGTGCTGGCCCCCCTACTATTCTATGCTATTAGCAATCTACATAGAGTCTGTTCTTTTCAGCAGCCTCTCTACCCCTTGGAACCTGTCAATATTAATCAAAGAGCCATTGTATATGACTTCTCAGACTATAACATTCCCTTTCAGAAAATCTATAGCCATTAATGTTCAGGGAGGCATGCATCATCTCTCAGCATCCTGCCCTGTTTGGTGCCTGACTTCATTTCATTTTGTGGAAGTGCAAATAGTTCATAGTTTGACATTATACCTGTTTCTTTGTTTCCTTTTACCTCAAGTTACGATGCCTTCATTTTAAAGTTTCTTACCACTATTTTTGCTAGATTTGAAAGGGGGTAAGATAAAACTGCCTCTACTCTACAATATGAAACCTGAAATGTCACTAATACACATTTGAAAAGTGATTCAACAATGTAACACATTGATAATAATACAAGGATGTATTCCATTGTTTCCTAAAATAGGTTCAGACTTTGAACACACAAGCACATACACACACACACACACACACACACACTTCCAAATAAAGAAAATTCAGCTTTGAAACTGATCCCTTTCTAGTGAATTTAGAAAAGCAGTGAGTAAGATTGGCCTTAGTGTATACAGAATTAACCTGGTATCATTAAAAAGTAGAAGAATTTTAGACGGATTATTTCTAGAGTGATACTTATGAACACTGAAAGCCATGAACACTTTCATCTATTTGATTTTAAGTACCTCTTATTACAATAAAAAAAAAGTTTCTACCTGAAAAATTTTATCCCTTACAAGCCATTTTCTCCCTCAGCCTGACCCAGCGGTGAAGTCAAAATGACAAATCTGTGACATCATAATCATTTTTTTTTTCCTCCAGGAACAAACTGTGAAGCCATTAACACAGGATGGTGACTTCACTGCAGGATCAAACAGAGCAGCTGGCTAGAGAGAAAAAGGGGGAGCATTCTTATTCAAACACACATAGATCTTCAATAATAACCAGGGAAATTCAGAAAATTACTGTCAGAGTAAATTGCATTTTGTATAAATGCCAACTCCTTTCAAGTCTGCCCCAGCATGATCATCCTTCTTATATAGTGTGGCTGCCCTTTTCTCCTAAGGGACCTTTGGCAGAATCTACTTTTATGTTTCATGTATCATTAAAATGACTTAAATGAGTAGAAATGAGGCACACCTGGCATTTATTTTTAATTATTTGCATAAATAAAATGGTGTTCTTATTCTGTGCCTACTGGTGCTCAGAAAATATATTTTATCAAGTGGATTTTATGCTCATGTTTGTATCTAGCTATGAACAGGTGAGATCTGTGCATTGATTAGCTCAGCAGGGCAAAAGGTATATGTTTCTGTCTATGTGAGATGTTTTGAAAAAAACAGATGGTTTCTAATAATTATTATTTGCATCTCTGTTCTATGTGTCTCTAGGAGGTATCAAGGGTAACAGTCTCTACTTTCGAATCAGGTTAACACACACACACACACACACACACACACACACACACACAAAATCATGTTAATCTGGCAAGAACACATGAAGAATGTCAAGTGAGCAATACATACTGCACATGCTGAGTTCATAAAAGTATATCATGCCTGTGAAGGCTGTAGGAACTGAGAGTTCAGTCCAAAATAAAATTCCAATTGTCCTTATATCTGTGATGTCGTTTGCTATACAATAGGTAAAATTGATATTGCCCTTACAGGATGGATGCAAACCAGAAATGAGTAGTGGGTGAAAAGAACTTAAGAAACTGCCTTCGACAGATAGAAGAGCAAAAATGAGCAGCAGTTTTCTAATAATCTTAATGAAATTAGACTTTAGAATTTTAAGTAAAATAATCTAGAAGGCAAAAATCTAGGACAAGGTAATTATTCTGAGAATTCTCAAAAGAGATGATTGAATGAACCTATGCAGTAGATTTGAAGAATATGATTAAATTAGTTTATTGGAAGGAAGGTGTCAAAGAAAGGAGAGAAAAGGAAATTCTTAAAGAAATATACTGTGACAGACGTGGAAAAACATGTAACTCAAGCTACTTTTAGAAGTTTAATTATATTTCTTATGTATTCAACAATATGTATTAAAAACATATTCATCAGAATCATCTAATAAATAAAAATATAATAGTAATGAGGCAGAAAATTTTCTATCTCTCTAGAACTTATACTGATCAAGAAAAGATAAGGGTGGCTCAGGACAACAATATAATATGATAAAATTAGTACCTTGGAATAACTAATTACATAATCATAAGATGAAACAAAGACACATGGAGACTATAGGACTCTCCTACCATCTACTGCAATGACCCAGGCATGATGGGAAACAATGGAGTATTCGATGGGAGGGAGAGTGGGAAGTGTTCATTTGAAAAAGATGAAAGAAATAACTCATGATAATTAGAAAATGATTACAAAAATGCTAAAGTTCAGAAGAGATTCTATTCTGATATTAAGAGTATTCAAGAAAAAATTAGCAGACAAATTCTCTGAATAGTTTGTGAACTTTTCTTCTTTCTTTTCATCCTTCTTTAACTTCCTAGTTTATTAGCAATGATGCCTGAAAATGTGAACAGGTAAAACATCTAAAGACATCAAAAAAAATGTATAGAAAATGAAGTCATCTTAGGATCTTCTAGAGAAAGATGAAAATGCAACAAAAATGGAGCAGAAAAATTAAAATACACCGGAAATTATTGTATTGTCATGGGTCAGTTAGGAAGAGTTTCTGATGGAAAATGTGTTCATGTGTTCTAAAGGAACGAAAACACCAAAAACAACAAACAAACAAACAAACAAACAAGGATAAAAAAGAAACTATTCAAATTGACAAATGAAGAAGTTAGATGGAGCCATTTAGATGAGTGATCTCATGAAGCTCTTGAAGAAGTCTGCTTCACTGCAGGAAATAGTAACCTAGAGAGGCCACAGTCTTCAATACCTTTAATCTTAATACAGAAAAGTCTAAGTGCTTTAAGAGTCAAAGAGATGGTTAGCTATTCCTTTTTCCCACTTTCAAATGTAATTCCAACCGTTTCAGAAACACCTGCTTTTGATTGCTGGCAAACTAACTAAATAATAAATGGCTCCAAGGAGAGCCAACAACTCTATGCATGTTAGGAAGAATGCTTTTTAATAGTTTTAAAAAGGCATTTTCTTTATGTTGGGTCATGTAGTTAAATTTATTTTAATTTATCCAAGATTCTGTAGACTGTAAAGGACTGGAATTATGTTTCAAGGAAAAACTTAGATGGACACTTCAACTAGCTCTGTGATGACACTACTCCATCTGTACAGAATTATAACGGGATTTCCCCTTTTGTAATATACAGATTTATGGGAAAGCTCCTCTCTTACCAGAATCCTTTTCTTCTTAAAGACGAAAGAAACCTGCAGCTGTAAATCGGCAATAGTAGTTTTTCTTTCATTAAAAATCACTCTATAGACTGAAGGAAAGGCCATCCAGAGACTGCCCCATGTGGGGATCCATCTCATATACAGTCCCCAAACCCAGACACTATTGTGGTTGCCAACAAGTGCTTACTGACAGGGAGCCTGATATAGCTGTCCCCTAAAAGGATAAAGAAAATAACCAGTAAAGAAAAAAATCACTCTATAGGGTGTTCCTTTGTAAAATCTCAGAGGTAAATAAATTTTAAAACGTACATATCTGCAACCAGCCACTGTGAGGCTGCCAAATGTTCAGGTTGAGAGAGAGAGAGAGAGAGCGAGAGAGAGAGAGCGAGAGAGAGAGAGCGAGAGAGAGAGAGAGAGAGATTCAAAAATCTCATATATATATGTATATATCATACACACATTTGAGTTAATGAGTTAATGTATACAATTCTGGGATATTTATGTCTACCAAGGTAAGATCAAAAAGTCCTTTCAAACCATACCATCACAAAACACAATCAAATGTCTTTGTAAAATCTGCATACTCACTTGATGCTATCAGTAACACTACTTCTGAAAATTCCTTCAGACTTAATGATGGAGAATTAGAGAACTTGAAAGATGATCTGTCCATCAATTTACTGAAGACTTCCAGTTCTAGAAAAATTTTAAGCAATAAACATTTTTGTATTCCATATCCTGTAGCACAGGCTGAAATTTGCAATTTTCTTAGAGTTTTATATGATAACAATGAGAAGTTCTAGATTGCTTGCCACTACATATACATTATGATCTTTCTATACTTCCTCTAATGGAATGACTTGTTCAATATTTAGCAAATTCCACAACTTGTTTATGTCTTGATCACAGAATCATGTTAACAGCAATGTTCCAAAAGAAATCTGTTGCCCACAGTTTTTGGTGATCTTTTAAGAATAAGAAAAAAAAAAAAGAATAAGAATTATGATGAGTGTCCATAGAGCTATGAATTTTGAAAAATAAATATAGAAAAACACATGGTATCTCATCTACCATTCAAAGTCAATCATGAAAAATAACAGCCAAAAATATAAAATAAATAAGTTCATCTCTATAAAATAAGACATTCTCCATCTGTTTCTGATTCATTTCTGTGACAACTTTGGAATGAATGTTCACTGGCTACATGAAATTGGAGAAACAAGCCAACAACACTTAAAATCAGAAGATTATTGACTTAAGCTCAAAGTAAACTAAGATGTCAGAATGAACAGAAAACATTTGCTGAAGTCTCCTTCCTAAAGGGATTTGCTAGCTGCCTGTATGATCTATTCACTATCCAAGCCATGTTGGCTCCCTACAGCATGTATTCACACTGAGTATCCAGATAACAAGGCAGCAAATAATAATTTGATGATGTAAATTTCTCCTGGGAATTTTAAAGAAATAGAACTTGTGTGTTCACAAGAAAGTGGGATGAGATGAGATCCAAGACCTTCCTGGTAAGGTAATAAGCATGAATGAATGACAAAAACAGAGAAGGAAGAGTGGGACTGGTAAATCTGTAGACCAAAGATGAAGGAGATTGAGGTGGGTCATATCAACCCGCTGTATAGATGAATGGTGGTCAAATATCAGACTAATCTCAAAATATAAGCGGTTATTTAGAATTTATATGTGGTTAGAGATATATTATTGTATATAAGCTTCTCCCTCTGTCTGTCTCTATCTGTTGATCTCTCTCTCTCTCTCTCTCTCTCTCTCTCCAACTTCTTTCTCTTTTTCTGCCTCTCTTTTTGTCTCTCTTTCTCTCTGTCTCTGTCTTTCTCTCTCTCTGAATTTCTGCTTCTCTCTCTGCCTCTCTCTCTCTCTGTTTCTCTTTCTTTCTGCTTCTCTCTACCTCTCTCTGTCTCTCTGTCTCTGTCTTTCTCTATCTATCTCTGTCTCTGTGTTTCTCTCCCTCTCAAACAAAATTAGGAGTCTTGGATATATGGAACCAGAAAGAAAAGATTATAGAGGTAAACTAGATAGTCATTAAATACTCTTGAAAGCATAATTTTGCATGTGGAAGAAGCCTTTTGTGTAATTTCTTTTGGTGAGATCATTGCTTCACAACCCTATTGCCACATTAATTGCTTTTGAAAGATTTTGTATTACTAATGTCTGGGGAAGTTATTGAGAACATTTGAATGTTTCCCAAGAGACACCAAAAGCCAGAAATCTCGAGATTAACAACCAAAATATATAGATCAGGCCACACTTACTGCACAGCTGTGTTCTAGAAGCTAATTCACAGAGCCACTCACTATAGGTCCCTTCAGAAAGTCTTCATGCTGCTTTCAAACATTAGAAATATTATAAAGGAATGAAAATTTTTTGAAAGCAAAGCTTCCCCTCTTCTATTTCCTTTCATCTGGCAGCTGCCACCAGAATGGGCTGCCCATATTTAGGGTATTTTTTCCCATATTTACTAATATAATCAAGACAATCCCATGCAGACAAACCCACAGGCCAACCTGTGAATAAAAAAAGAGAAAGGAACATCTGGATGTCAGACCACTGTGTGCAATGAGCTCTAATATTCTAGGTACAAGAAAAACTGAAGATCTGAATAAACACAGCCCATGAGTAGAGCCATGGGTGAATGAGGTAGCAGTAGGATTTCATGGTAAAATTTCTAATGGGGAAGGTATGAGGAAGAACTTGGATACAATCTGTTATTGTGATTTTTTTAATAATTTATTTATTTCTAACTTGTGGTCAGTTTCAGCTTCCTGGTGATGACTAAGCAAATCACATATGAATGTACCACAGTGGGTCAATTAATTCTAAACAACTTGGAAGCATCCCTGAATAATGATTAGAGTAAGATACCTAGAAGACTTCTGTCTAACAAGCAACTAAGAGAAACGTAAGTCAAGCTTACCTCTATAAATACTTCTCAATCACAATACTTAACCACATTATAAATTAATAACATGAGCTGCCCTTGAGCTACTCTTAGAGTTTGCTATCGAGTGCAATTGTTGACCTTGAATAACTTGAATATTTTCATCTATGAAGTGCCAAATATAAATGTGCTGCTGATTGTAAGTGAATCTGACAGAAAAGGGAGCTATATTTTTGTTTGTATATGTAAATTTCTGTAAAATATCAATATTTATGCCATTTTATAAGATAACTTTATTCTGGCAGGTACTGAATTTGATTTACATGAAAGAGCCACACTTGGTCAGAAATTTAATACATTCAGCTCAAAATTTACGCTTTGATAGAAGTAACGAAGAATATGTTATGAAATAGAGCTTGCTAACCTCCTTATCATTAAATTGAAATCATTCATAGCTTTTTCTAAAAAGATGTTATGAATCTATGAGCTATGATATAAAACCTAAGATTTGAAACATCTAATTGTATTTGTGGGTTTGCAGTTATCTTTCATTATTATTTTGAATGTGTGTAAGCCTTTAAGGTAATGAGTTTCACTATTTCTCTCTAGCGTACGTGCTACCTGCTGTATAAAACAGCTCCTCCATTTATTTAAAATGTTTAAAGCAGCCTGGCATGGTGGCACACGCCTTTAAACCCAGCAATCGGGAGGCAGAGGAAGAGGCAGGCGGATTTCTGAGTTCGAGTCCAGCCTGGTCTACAAAGTGAGTTCCAGGACAACCAGGGCTACACAGAGAAACCCTGTCTTGAAAAACCTAAATAAATTAATAAACATATAAATAGATAGATAGATAGATAGATAGATAGATAGATAGATAGATAGATAGATAGATAGATAAATGTTTAAAGCCATGTGAATACTAACCGTTAATCACTTGTATTAGCACAGATGCCCAACTGAAATGCCTAAAGTAAAGCAAACCCAGAGAGCAGCAAAATGCAAGAGAAGAAAATAAGAGTCAGAAATTGAGACTCTTTAGTACCATCAAGGAATTGGTAGGAAGAGCTGAGTTTTTTTCAGATAGCTAAGATGAAGTCCTGTCAGTAGTACAAAAAAAAAAAAAAAAAAGTAATTGTCTCCAACTCACTAAGTAGTCACTCAGGCTAAAGGAAACAGAAGAAACAGAGTCCCACTCACTCATTTTTATATTGACAGCACTTTTAAAGTCTTTTTCAAATGTATTTACTCATAAACATTGAAGTTTTGCCTGTATGTATGTCTGTAGGAGGCTGTCAGATCCCAGAACCAGAGTTACAGACAGTTGTGAGCTCCCCTGTGAGTGCTTGGAATTGAACCCGGGTCCTTTGAAAGAGCAGCCAGTGCTCATAACCACTGAGCCATCACTCCAGCCCCACCAATCATATTTTTTGAAGTATAAGATGCATGAGAAAAAATTAGAAACTTTAACTATATTAACTAATTAATTTATAGTTGTTGCCTATAACAAAATATGCCATATTTTTGCCTATCCACAAATATTCTTTGCCACTCAGTTTATGTTGTAGTCCCCCCATTATGAACTTATTTTTTTTTTCATTCTTGAACGTCATAATATTGGAATCATACACATTTTTACTTTTGTTCCATTTTCTGTTTTCAGCATCTACATATATAATAGTAGTAGTTTGGTTTTGTTATCATTTATTTGTATCACAGCATCCCTCTATGTGTCTACACCACAGTCAGCTATAGCATTCTTCTACTGATGGACATTAATACAATTTCCTTTGTGATGCTGTTCTGATTAAAGTTAAAATAAGCACTCTAATATAGGCCTTCTTGTGGTCCTATACATTTTCTTCTCTTAGTTAAATTAGGAATCCAATATCTGTGCCAAACTTAACACATAATTTTATAAAACAATGTCAAAACATTTCTCAAAGCACTAGTAACCTTTTTATTCCTATTAGCCATATGAAAAAAAAATTTTTTAAAGTTAAACATTATAAATTATAAAGAGTTTATAAAATTATAAAGATTAAATTTAAAGATTATATCTTTTTAAAGATTAAATCTTTAAAATTTAAAGATTATAAAGAGTGAAACTATGAATTCAGTATCACTATGTCTTCTAATTCTTTTCAACAACTCACAGATTCTAATTTTTAACTGACTATTAAAAATGTTTACATATTACTGTTTAAATTAAATGATCATATATAGCACAATATAATTGCTACCCACATAACCCTATAAGCAACTGATATGATAATTGTGGTATGTTACATACTTTCCTTAACTTCTTTTATTTAGTTAGTTATTTATTATTAGATAATTTTTTCATTTACCTTTCAAGCGTTCTCCCATAAGTTCCCTATACCCTCCCCCTGCCCTGCTCCCCTACCCACCCACTTCCACTACTTGGCCCTGGCACTCCCTTGTACTGGGGCATATAAACATTGTTAGACCAAGGGCCTTTCTTCCCCAATATTGGCAAACTAGGCCATCTTCTAATGCATCTTCAGCTAGAGACATGAGCTCTGGGGGTTCTGATTAATTCATATTGTTCCATCTATAGGGTTGTAGACCCTACAGCTCTTGGGTACTCTCTCTAACTCCTACATTGGGGACCCTGTGTTCTGCCCTATAGATGATTGTGAACATCCACTTCTGTATTTGTCAGGGACTGTCAAAGCCTCACAGGAGACAGCTATATCAGGGTCCTTTCAGCAATATCCTGCTGGCGTATGCAGTAGTGTCTGCATTTGGTGGCTGATTATGTGATGGACCACCCTGCTGGGGCACTCTCTGGATGGTCCATCCTTTCATTTTAGCTCCAAACTTTGTCTCTTCACCTCCTTCCATGTATACTTTAATCCCTATTCTAGGGAGAAATGAAGTACGCCCACTGCAATGAGTCATGGATACCCCAACATGCCTGAAAAGCAAGACACAGATTTTAAATCATATCTCATCATGATGGTAGAAGATTATAAGAAGGACATTAATAACACACTTAAATAAATATAGGAGAACAATGCTAAACAGGCAGAAGCCCTTAAAGAAGAAAAACAAAAATTCTTCAAGGAACTACAGGAGAACACTGCTAAACAGGTAGAAGCCATTAAAGAGGAAATACAAAAATCTCTCAAGGAATCACAAGAGAACACTGCTAAACAAGTAGAAGGCCTTAAAGAGCTACAGGCAAACACTGCTAAACAGGTAGAAGAAACACAAAAATCCCTTAAAGAACTACATAAACACACAACCAAACAGCTGATGGAATTGAAGAAAACCATTCAAGATCTAAAAATGGAAGTAGAAACACTGAAGAAAACCCAAAGTGAGACAACTCTGGATATAGAAACCCTAGGAAAGAAATCAGGAACCATAGATGTGAGCATCAGCAACAGAATACAAGAGATGGAAGAGAGAATCTCAGGTGCAGAAGATTCCATAGAGATCATGGACACAACAATCAAAGAAAATGCAAAATGCAAAAAGATCCTAACTCAAAACATCCAAGAAATCCAGGACATAATGAGAAGACCAAACCTACAGATAATAGGAGTAGATGAGAATGAAGATTCTCAACTTAAAGGGCCAGCAAATATCTTCAACAAAATCATAGAAGAAAACTTCCCATACCTAAAGAAAGAGATGCCCATGAACATACAAGAAGCCTACAGAATTCCCTTAACTACTTAAACAAAGAAATGTTTAAATTTTTATTTTCTTCTTAGCAACTCAGATTACTGATATATATCAATTATAAGTTGCTACTAAGAATTTGCAAGCCATCGGAATATACCAAGATACAAAAGGTGGCTCTCAACGCAAACCCTTCCTTGGGGACCTGGGATTGATTTGTTGTATCAATTCTGTTTTCTCCAATTTGTTTGTCTCCTTTATTGTCATGAAGATAGCAGTTGTCTACTCCACAAATAAAGTCGTTTTTTTCTCATTTCTTCTAACTCTGCTTTCTAGTATCTTTGCAGGCATCTAAATATTGTCATTCTGTAAAGAACTATAGAGAATAAATATGCCATATAAGTAATGACAGAAGTATGAATGAAGAGTGCACTGACAGCCTAGTGAGAAGAGAAGGAGGTGTAAAGGCACACGCTTCAAGACATTGGTTTGTCTGCCTATTTATTTTCTACAATTGGATCACATTCCTTAGAAGGCAGTTACAAAGAGAGCTAAATTTTTAAACAGATATAATACAGTCCTTATCAATTAGTAATTTTTCCAAAGACAAAGGTCTGTACAAGAGAGGCAGAAGAGATATTACTACAATGTAATTTCTTCCAGGAAAAAAAAAAAAACAAACACTTTTCTACCTGTGTTTGTCTTTCTCTATATAACAGAGCTGTATATGCTGAAATTTATAATTAAAGATTATATAACTATTGGTATTCAAATAATGCTTAAATACAGTACAGTTAACTTATGCTTTCTAGTGCTATGATAAAGACAAGAAATGGATTTATTTCATTTTACATTTTATAGTCTGTAACTCAGGAAAGCCAATTACTCAAGCAGGAACATGGAGGTAGGAACTGAAGCAAAGACTATGTATGAACACTGCTTACTCACTGGATGTCCATGGCTTACGCTGTGTGCTTGACTACAGAATAAATGCCTTTGATGTCCATTTATATGTATAACCATATTTGCAGAATATTTATGAGAAAGAAGTACTAGAAAATGTCATCCTGAGTGAGGTTACCCATTCACCAAAGAACACACATGGTATGTACTCACTGATAAGTGGATATTAGGCAAGAAGCTTTAATACCCACAATACATCTCACAGATCCTATGAAGTTCAGAAAGAATGAAAACCAAAGTGTGACTGCTTCAGCACTACTGAAGGAGCAAGGGAGGTAGACGATGGGAGGGACCTGCGAGCAAGAGAGGAAGGGGAGGGGAAAGGGGGTCTGGATCAGGTACAGGAGGAGACCGGAGTGATGTAAGAAGGTCAGAAAATTGAACAGAAGTGTTTAGCAATGGGGCATGGAGAACTGAGGTTAGCCACCAGGAAGCTCCAGATGTCAGGAAAGCAAGAGGCTCCAAGGACACAACAGGGATGACATTAGCTGAAATACCAAACAAAGAGGAGGGAGAACCTGTAGAGACCATGTCCAGAGGTTAGACAAGCCCCGCCCCCCCCCATGAGAGATGGGACCACCCACTCATCTCCAGAATTCTAACCCAGAATTGCTTCTATCTAAAGGAAATTCTGGGACAAAAAGTGGAGTAGAGACTGAAGGAAAGGCCATCCAGACACTGCCCCACCTGGGGATTCATCACATATTCAGATACCAAACCCAGACACTATTGCTGATGCCAAGAAGTGCTTGCTGACAGAAGCATGATAGAGCTATCTCCTGAGAAGCTCAGTCAGAGCCTTATCTATGCAGCTATGGATGCTTGCAGTTTATCATTGGACTGAGCAGAGGGACCCCAATGCAGGAGTTAGGGGAAGGACTGAAAGAGCTGAAGGGATTTGCAACCCCATAGGAAGAACAACAAACTAGAACCCCCAGCCCTGCCTCCCAGAGCTCCCAGGGACTAAACTACCAACCAAAGAATACACATGGAGGAACCCATAGCTCCAGCCACATGTGTAGGAGAGAGTATGGCCTTATTGGGCATAAATGGGAGGAGAGGCCCTTAGTCCTGTGCACGCTTGATGCCCCAGTGTAGGAGAATGCCAGGGTGGGGAGGCAGAAGTTGGTAGGTAGCTAGGTGGGTGGGTGAGTGGGGGAACACCTTCATAGAAGCAGGGGGAGGGGGATGGGATAGGAAGTTTTAGGAGGGAAAACCAGGAAAGGGGACACTTGAAATGTAAATAAGTAAAATATCCAATATAATATAAGAGAGAGAGAGAGAGAGAGAGAGAGAGAGATCTCATTCACTTGATTGTCTACATAAGCCTTCAAATTGTTACCATTGGTGAAAATGTTTGAATGAGACCTGAGATAATGATAAATAATGTAACAAAACAGTATAAAGTTTTAGGAACAGATAAAATGTTTCATGCAAGGGGAGGACATAGAGTTGAGTCCCATCAACTTACAAACAGAATGGACATGCACAGGATCATAGAAGGCAGGATGCTTTTAGCCCATGCTTCATCCCAAACAACTACCATTATTAGGCTTTGTCTCTGAGGTTGTTTCACTCAATGACAATGTTTTGGCTGAGTGTTCAGTCTTAGGGCTAATTAAGCATATTTAAGCATATCAAGAGCTTTCAGTTCGATCAGGAGTTATTTTAGTGATTTGGAGAAACCCAACTGTGAGAAGATGCAGCTATTTTCTCCAGTCTTAAACAGGGCCCTATTAAATCCTCTTAGCTAAAATCCCGAGAAAACTGTATGTGAGCAATATAATAAGAACATTTTGCTACCATTTCACTGGGAGATTAATAGGTTCTCTGTGGGTGCTCAAGTCTTCAAACGCTTTGCATTTTTATACAGAAAATGATTCGTAGTCATTGTTTTCCTCCTTAAGGATAAAACAGAAAAAATAGGGCAAGAATTGACACATACTGTTTAATAGTGTCTGAATGAAACAATTCCTTTGAGAGGTGACTGATAATTGTTGAAACGTATTGTAGAAATTTGTTTCTCCAGAGGGAGCAAACTCCTAGCATGTAGACTGACTCCAGTCCTCAGACCCACTATGTAGCTTCTGAAGTCCTCTGATACATTGACAACTCTCCTACAAAAATTCAAATCCCATGTATCTATCACTTATTCTAGTGACTCTACCCTACTGGATCTACACAGTACCTCTCCCCATTAAACTGGACATGCTCTCCTCAGTATACACCACATTTCTTTCTTACCATTACAAGATTCCCTGTGAGTTTCCTGCCTGACCACATAGTCAGCTGTATTTTCAATGTCCCCCTGTATTAGGCTGTCCCTCTGAAGTATTCATGATATAATCCATTTTTACATATGAAGTTTCAAAAATATACAAATTCCTGTATTCCATTTTGACTAGATGCAGAAAACAATGTGGGAATGTTAACTTAATTTTTCTGACTCAGAAACAGTCATCTAAGAAGAAAACAAGCAGCTTAAAGCAAGCAGATTCATACAGGCCAAAAAGGTCTCTGGAAACACACAGCTTTGAAATAATTCATCTTAAGAACATTCAGTGTGTTCTGAGAACAGCATGTGGTTTAGAAAACATTTTAGCCATTCTCACTCTCATGCTAACCTCAACATGCAAATTAATATACAACAAAATCAAGGAATTCCTCAAGGTCAGGTTTTCTTATACTTTACAGTGCCCTCTAGATCTAATTAGATAATTTTCTCTAAGGGGGGGGAGGAATGATGTCAATAAATAATTGTTTGCAGGGAAATAATAGCTCCATGCTAGAAAAAACAAAATCACCATCATATTCAAATTCCAGATGTCCAGAAAAACTACACTTCCATCACTGTCACAAAGCCCCTGTGTGAGAGAAGTAATGTATCTACTGTACACTGTCAATACTCCATCCCCTAAGACAGAATGACACCAGGTTAGGAAAGCAATAGTCATGGTCAACAGAACTTTAGATGAGGGAAACATTGTCTTTGAACTTTACATGAGAAATCATACTGTTAATTTTTTTTTCAAAATTATAATCAGATACATAATTATAATATAAAAAAAGCATAAAGATGTCTTGAACTAAGATTTTTAATAATCTTTCTAGGTTAGCTACTATCTTCATTCCATTTCCTATGGCTATGATAAAATGACCTGATAAAAGCAACTTTAAGTAAGAAAGGCATTGATCAGCTTACGGTCTAGGTCACAAGTCTTTTATTGTGAGAAACTTTGGCAAAAACTTGAAGAAATCATTCACCTCCACAGTCAAGAGCAGTGAAAGAGTGACTATATACATGCTTACAACTCAGCTTTTACAGAGTCTAGGACCCAGCTGCAGACAAGGTTGCCACCTACAGCGGACTTCTTGAATCAGTTAATGTTATCAAGAAAATCCTCCACAGATATCCTCACAGGCCACTTGTTCTAGACTAGTGGTTCTCAGCCTATGGATCACAACCCCTTTGGAAAGCCTCTATCTCCAAAATTATTTATATTACAGTTCATAACAGTAACAAAATTATAGCCATGAAATAGCAACAAAAATAATTTTTTTGGCATCGGGGTCATCACAAAATGAAGAACTATGTTAAAAGGTTACATAGGTNCCTCACAGGCCACTTGTTCTAGACTAGTGGTTCTCAGCCTATGGATCACAACCCCTTTGGAAAGCCTCTATCTCCAAAATTATTTATATTACAGTTCATAACAGTAACAAAATTATAGCCATGAAATAGCAACAAAAATAATTTTTTTGGCATCGGGGTCATCACAAAATGAAGAACTATGTTAAAAGGTTACATAGGTAGGTAGATCTGATCTAGACAATGATTCGTAAGACTCTCCTTCCATGTGATCTAGGTTTTATCTAATTGACAATTAAAACTAGCCATCACTTCAACAAATAGGTTTTATCTTGACATCTTCATACATGGGTTTTATTGTACTTTTTCTTCATGGGTTCCCCTTTCAAACTGCCTCCCCATACCCCTTGTTTTAGAGCTGCCCCCCTCTTGCCTCCCACTCAGTACTCAAACTACTTTTCTTATCAAATGTATTTTATTTCTCAAATTCAGCATTTCTCAATCTTTGGGTCACAACCCTGATGGAAAACCTTTATCTCCAAAAATATTACAGTAGCAAAATTATGGTTATGAAATAGCAATGAAAATAATTTTATGGTTGGAGTCATCACAGCTTGAGGAATTTTATTAAAGGGTCACAGCATCAGGAAGGTTGAGAATCACTGCTTAATTCTAAATAAGTTTTAATTTCAGAGTTCTTAAACAGAGTTGTGCTGTGGTTTATTAAAATATATTTTCATATAGATTTTATGTATAAGAGTTAAAAGAAATAGAATTACTGTGGGTATGAGCCTCTCAAAGAAGGGTTGCATGCTATCGTGGTGGTGACAGTGTATAAGATACCAGATGCCTTTGAGATTTTGTAGGTTGATGATTTTGTTTTGTTCATATGTTGTATTTCTGTGTGTGCAGGTATGCGTGTGTGTGTGTGTGTGTGTGTGTGTGTGTGTGTGTGATGGGGCACCAATGCCTGTATGTAGAAATGCTTAGAAGCCCAAGAGACCATCACAGTTATCACCCTTCAGGCATCCTGGACTCTTTAACACATTAAATTAGTCCTTTCACAATTATATACACATATGAAATTCATTTTAATTACCCTTAACCCCCAATCTTTCTTACCTCTTTGCCATTTCTGACAATGTCCCCCCTCTACTAAAGACTCTTTTCACATTCTCTTTTTGTTTGTTTAGTGACCCATGGAGTTCAACTGAAGGTAATTGTGTGACCATGGGTTGAGATCAATCCTTGAAATAATGATGAGTTTATCAGTGGGTAAAAACACAGAAGACAATCACAGCCTGTCTCACCTCCCACAATCCATCCATAGCCAAGGAGCACCTTCCTGGATCCAAGCTTAACTTTCAATAAGGCCACCCTTTTTCAGGCCTAGTGTAGGTAATTGCAGGTGCTGTGAGATCATGGTTGCAATGTCTCTGTCATGCCCGGAAGTCAGCATTTGGTGTCCTTCTCCCTATCTTCCAGCCTTTTCGTTCTTTCCAGAACCACTTGCTCAAGATTATCTTGGCCAAAGGACAGTTATATATGTATTGTTTTAGGATTGAGTACTCAATAATACCTTATATGTTTAATAGCCATACCATTTATTACAAAGAAAAACTCCTCTAAGACTATGTAGCATTTTTTCTGTGTGTAAAATCATAAGTAATTTGAAGGCACTATGCTAATGCCGTTAAAGAGCAACAGTAAGATCTCTCCCTCCTAGAGCCTATCAATTCTCTATTAAGGGGCTTTGGACCAAGATTTTAGGTTATTTATGAATTCTATGCTGTGGTAAAAGCCACAAATCCAACTAGAGAGTTGTTGGTTGCACCATTATTTATGTTACTATTGGACACTAATGGGCACATCTTTATTGGGTCCTTGGTACTGTAGGTCATCAGATTCACAGCTATTGAAGAAGGTTGGTGACATTTCTCGCACAACATCCTGCATAGCAACATCCAGCACTACAGAGGAAGCTATCCAGTAAAAATGGAAGGTCCCAGCTTAGGTCCAACTTGATTATAACTTACAACCAAAGTGTATGTTGTCTTCAACAATAAGTTTTTATCATGTACTTCTAGTAGACAACAAAGAGAAATGGAAAAATTCAGTATTTATGGGAGTTCTCTAGCACCTCTTTGCCCAAAAACTGATAAGAAGGTATCCCCCCACCTAGCACTGGAACTTCCATTTAATATGACATAGCTTCTAAAAGCAGATTTATCCAGATATGCCAGATATCTCTCTTCTAACATATTTTTATGTTATCTTTTTGTTTGTTTATGTGTTTCTTTGTTTGTTTGTTGTCTGTTCAGGAAGCATTTTGTTGTTGCTTTAAGTATGAGAACTTTTACAGGTGATGGAGCATGTAAAGCATCTCCCGCATGGCCAGGCTGAGCTTCTGAATTCAGGTCTTTGCAAGCATATCAGTGACTTTGCCCCATTTCTCAGCAATTCCAGCAACCATCTCATCCATGATTAATGGGTCAGTCTTTTTTTTTTTTTCAACTTTTATTAGATATTTTCTTCATTTACATTTCAAGTGTTATCCAGAAAGTTCCCTGTATCCTCCCCCCTCCCGGCCCTGCTCCCCTACCCACCCGCTCCCACCCCTTGGCCCCGGCGTTCCCCTGTATTGGGGCATATAAAGTCTGCATAACCAAGGGGCCTCTCTTCCCACTGATGGCCA